>JAOANK020465994.1:0-13042 GCA_026257165.2 Telfairia occidentalis | reverse complement strand
CGTCATCGTTTATAAATTATCAACTGACATCTAAGGTCTGAATTGTTGTAGTGATTGATGGAATTTGTCTTTGTCGTGTGTCACTCTCATCTAACTTAATATTCAACTACAAAGTATATAAATAATGATTTTATTCTCTTCCTTTAGAAATTGGTGACCACAATTTGGCATATTAAAAAATTAGAGGTCTAACTTAAATTTCATATCAGGAAGTTCCACCATATATCACACATCAAAAACAAAAAAAAAAAAAAACTCTATGTTAGGTTGGACACACAATAAATTCTCTACGGAGAAATTGACTGATTTGAAATTAGGTTAATTAGAAAATTAATGGAAGGTAATCCTCAAGAACTGACATAAAGTCTTCCAATCTAAAGGTGTAAGAAACAACGAAATTAGCATCGAAAGGTGTAAGGAACAACGAAATTATCGTAGCAACGTTGCTGTTGAGAGAAGTGGAGTCTAAACCGGAGAATTAAATCTAATTACCTTTTCCTTTTAGGAAATGGTTTGCAACATTTTCCTTTTCCTATTAGGTTTTGGTGTGAGACTTCATAAATACCCTTATAACTCTAGAGATCTATATACACAGTTCACACAAAAAAGTAGAGAGATCTAGAGAGAGATCTACAAAGGCGTAGAGTGAATGATTTTGTGAGTTTGTGAAGGTGTGATTCTTGTACTTCATTATATAAGGAGATTGAGTGTTCAAGTGATTCATGAGACTTTTTTCCCTGAGAGAAAATTGTGAGAAATCGCTTGAGCCTGGTTGTAATCTTCTTTGTACTTCTCTATGAAGGATTTAGTACAACCTGCAACGGTAGCAGAGAACTGGACGTAACCCACATTGGGTGAACCAGTATAAATCCGGTGTCTTTCTTTCTCTTCCTTATTATTATACTGATTGTATGTGATTGTTCTTGGCTTAGGTTGATAGATTAGTTTATTTATTAATTCTTAGGCAACTTGTTTCAATTGGTTATTTGATTCCGCATAATTGAAACTTGTATCTATTGGGCAATTGAGATTTAGATATATTCTTGAACTGTAAAGATTTGAGTTTGGAATATATTTAGGATAATTTCCTTAACAAGTGGTATCAGAGCTTAGTTAATTAGGAATAATGTCAAGAGGAGAAGAAAAACTAGTGGCCTTTAATGGTACGGACTTCAGTTCGTGGAAACTCCAAATTTTGAATTATTTACATTCCAAAGATTTGGACATGCCTCTGGATGGAAAGTCAAAAGGTATGAGAGACTTAGAATAGAAAAACTTGGACAAGAAAATTTTGGGGACTGTTCGACTGACTTTGAGTTAGGATATTCAGAGTAGTGTAGCGAATGAAACCACTACTCAGGCCTAATGACGACTTTGTCCAACTTGTACGAGAAGCCCTAGGTAAATAACAAAGTGTACTTATCAACGAAGTTCTTCAATATGAAGATGTCGGAAGAAGCGTCAGTTACTGCCCACTTGAATGAGTTTGATCTTTTGATGAACAAACTAGTTGTTGTTGATTTAGAGTTCAAGGACGAGGTGTACGCTATACTACTGTTGAAGTCTTTGTCTGATAGTTGGGAGACCATGAAGACTGCAATTTCAAATTCATGTGGAAACGCAAGTCTACAATTTTCTCAAGTACGAGATGCGACCCTAGTAGAGGAAATTCACCAGAAGGATTCAAATGTTGCCTCTACCTCAAGAACAGTTCTTAATGTGGAAAGAGAGAGAAGCAATAACAGAAGCCAAGGGAATCAAGGAAAGTCAAAGAACAACAGAAGTAAGTTCAGGAATAGAAAATTCGAGTGTTGGAACTGTGGAAAGACCAGCCACCTAAAGAGAAATTTCAAGGCCCCAAAGCGTAATGAGGGGAATGAAGTTGAAGCAAACGTTGTAGCAAATGAGTTACATGATGCACTAGTATTAGCAGTTGGGAGTTCTCATGATACTTGGGTAATTGATTCAGAAACATCTTTTCACACGATACGGCAATGGGACATCCTTGTAAACTACGTTGCAGGAAATCATAGGAAAGTTTATCTAGCTAATGAAGAGCCCCTAGATATTATTGGGATCAGTGATGTAAATCTAAAAATGACGAGCGGTTTAGTCTAGAAGATTCGCAAGGTACGTCACGCCCAGAATATGACGAAGAACTTAATTTTTGTGGGGTAGCTAGATAACAAAGGTTGTGTGATCACCTTCAGCCAAGGAAACTGAAAGGTCACCAAAGGGGCCATGGTGATTGCAAAGGGGAGCAAATCAGGAACTTGGTATGTAAACAACAACGACTAGGACATGGTGTTATTGTGGACAATACAAGTCAGACAGATCTATGGCATAACAGATTGAGACACATGAGTGAGAAGGGCATGAAGATTCTACACTCAGTAGGGAAGCTAGAAGAACTCAAAGCGGTCGAACACAAGTTATGTGAAGGGTGCGTCTTCAAGAAGCAGAAGAAAGTTAACTTTGTGAAGACCTGGACAATTTTGAAGTTTACAAAGTTAGAGCTGGTTCACACTGATTTGTGGGGACCATCTTAGGTATCTTCCCTAGGAGGTTCCAGATATTACGTGACTTTCATAGATGATTCAAGCAGGAAGGTGTGGACCTACTTTCTCAAACATAAGTCCGATGTGTTTTCAACATTTAAGATCTGGAAGGATATGGTTGAGAATGAGACAGGTCTAAAGGTTAACAACCTGAAATCCGACAATAGCGACGAGTATGTTAACAATGAGTTTAAATAGTACTGTGCAGACAATGGAATCGTAATGATTAAGACAATACCAGGGACACCACAGCAGAACGGTATGGCAAAGAAAATGAACAGGACGTTGAATGAATGTGCCAAAAGCATGAGACTACATGCAAGATTGCCTAAGATGTTCTAGGCCAAGGCAATCAACACAACTACCTATCTGATCAACAAGAGCCAGATCACATCGATAGAATTCAAGTTGCCTGAAGAAGTCTGGAGCGATAAGCAGATAAACCTTTCACATCTAAAGGTTTTTGGATTTGTGTTCTACATTCACATTGATGCTGCAAAGAGGAGTAAGTTGGAGGTCAAATCCAAGAAGTGTTACTTTATTGGATATGACGGAGCTGAGATGGGCTATAAGTTCTGGGATGAACATAACAGAAAAATAGTCTAAAGCAAAGACTTGATCTTCAATGAAGAGGTTCTATTTAAAGACAGAGCAAATGTTGAAGCCAACAAATCGAAAGTAGATGTGAGTAAAGAAGAGGAAGTTGAGATTGTAATTCCTCCCAGGGTTGAGATCAAGATAATGAAGATTGAAGATCAGACAGTTACTACTCTTGATGAAATAGTACAGAAAACTGGGGACCAAACCACCGCAGAGATATTCCCCTACATTGAACTATATTTTAATGACTGACAGAGGAAAGCTAGAATGTTATGAAGAGGCAACTCAATCTAAAGATTCTGTCAAGTGGGAGTTGGCCATGAAGAATAAGATGAATTCGTTGTTGACGAATTAGACATGGCAACTAACAGAGTTACCTAGAGGTAAGAAAGTCTTGCACAACAAATGAGTGTTCAGAATAAAGCAGAAACAAAATGGCAACAAAAGGTACAAGGCGAGGTTGGTAGTCAAAGGCTTTCAGCAGAAGGAAGGCATTGACGTCAACGAAATTTTCTCTCCTGTAGTGAAGTTGACCACGATTAGAATGGTACTTTCAATTGTGCCAGAGGAAGATCTGTTCTTGGAACAGATGGATGTAAAGACAGCTTTTCTCCATGGTGATTTGGAGGAAGAGATTTACATGATGCAGCCACAAGGCTTTGTGGAGTAGGGGCATGAGAGAAAGGTGTGCAAACTTCAATGGAGCTTATATGGTCTCAAGCAGGCGCCCAGACAATGGTTTAAGAAGTTTGAAAGTTTTATGAGCAATAGTGGGTTTCAAAGATGTTAGGTAGATCATTGTGCTACATCAAGACTCAGGGTAACTGTACATCATACTGTTGTTGTATGTTGACGATATGTTGATAGCAGGAGCCTAGAAAAGAATCTGATATACAAAGAAGATTGGATTCTTAGTATCCAGTTATTTAGTAGGAATCGTGATCGTGAACGGTTTAAATATTTAGAGACTATGAGAGTAATAGATGTGATTGTAGCATACTCGTGGTTCACGATCTTTTGTTGCCTTACCATTCCTTTCTCTGTTTGGGCCGTGAAGCTTCTTGTTTGGGTTGTGAAGAGGTTATTTCATATATTCGCCTCTCTCAAGGTTTTAATAACTTCGGCGACCACACCTTAGTTAATGATTTTGTACAATATATATATATAGGGGCAAATTTATGAAGAGATGATGCCATGTGCCCTGAATTTAGAATTATTTCATTGTGTATATATATATATATATATAAATCCAAATTAATATGTGTGTGTTCGTTGGGCATGGGTTCAAATCCTACTGTATGCCTATTTATAAATAATTTTATTTATTTTATGTTTGGTGCCCTCTCTAACAAAAAAAAAAATTGGATCTGCTTCTGTATACATATGTAAATTAGTTTGTCTAGTGTGTTTTTGTCTCATTTGAATGTACAATGGGGTGGTTAATATTGAAAATAAGGGAAAAAATTATTAGATATTTTACATTTTTGTTACATGCATTCGTACTTTGTGATTCTATTTATTAAGGTTGATGTGGTTGTTCAATGATGAAACTAGCTAGCTTTCACATAATTGTGACATGCTATATATTTAAGTCGACCATTTCTTTTCCCGAATAATAAGACTTTCTCGATGTATGCAATATGCATCTACGCTAATCATTTTTATGCTAAACATCTACACCAAAATCATGTGCTTCCCTACACCTTACAATGTACCAAAATTTTTTGGTTCAAATAAAAAGCTCAATTTTTCCATTCATGCCAAACCGAACATAGCTCAATTGGTTAAGGAATATACCTTGAGATCAAAAAAAAAAAAAAAAAAAAAAAGATTTCTCAAACTCAAGCAACTTTCTATCTTCGTGCGTCATGGCTTATCACAAATTCTTTCAATACAATATTTGTATACATCACTTATTTATTAAAATAAATTAACCGCAAAAGGAGTTGCACAATTCTTAGGGTCTGTTTGGGATAATTTTGAAAAAAAATATATTTTTTAAATAAAATTATTTTTTTACGAGTACTTTTGAAAAATTTAACAATTTAAGATGTATTTAGTATAGTTTCTTAAGTAATTTTAGATAATCAAAGATGTTTTTTTAAAAAAATCTTAGCACATAAAATGCACATTAAACAATTGGATTAATTTAAAAGCTATTTTTGAAGAAATACAAGGGAGATGAATTATCCAAAAAGTGTTTAATTGTAATTCTTCAAAATATGTATTTAAAAATAAAAATATATTTGTAATTAATAACATCGTATTTGAATGTAGTGTAATCAAACAAATTTATTATAAAAAGTATTTTTTTAAAAATATAAAATATAAATACTATATTTATTAACATTTTTTATGAAAAAAATGTTTAAATTAGAAGTTATGTCAAACAGACCCTTAGAAGTGGCAAAGAATCATATTAATGAGAGAGGGAAAACAAGATGCTCGTGTAAGAATTAATGTCAAAATGCAATGCGCAGTTATTGGACAAAGTGAAATAACATCTATTCACATATGAAACATCTTTATCCTATAGTCAATGGGTGTATCGTGGAGAACCAGCCAACTTATCTTGATTTCAAATAGACCCAAACTCCTTCAATAAATGATGATTTAAGTAGAGAGTGTGACATTACTAATGAAAAATATAATATGTTGGATCTTTTAGATGATTTAAGAGTAGGTCTAACAGTAGAAGAGAATATAGATGAAGAAGACTTTAGGGATGAGATGCCTACAAACGAAAAGGATACTTCAAATATCTTTAAGGAGTTAACGGCTAAGGTACATAATCAAAATTGTATCATGGTTGTACACAATTCTCTTAAACTTTTTGATTAAGTTGAAGCATATCAAGGTGCTAAACAATTGGAGTAACAAATCATTTGATATGCTACTAAAGTTGTTAAGTGAAGTATTTTCAAGTTGTGCATCTATACCTAGTTCATTCTATGAAGTTAAGAGAAAGTTACGTGAGTTACGACTAGGATATAAGTTCATCCATATTTGCAAATACGACTATATATTATTTTAGAAGAAATTTGTGGATTGCCAAAATTGTTTAGTATGTGATGAGTCTTGGTATAAAATTTAAGATGGAAAATGTAAGAAAATTCCACAACAAGTCTTATGTCATTTTCCATTAATACAGGGGTTAAAGCGATAGTTTTTATTGAAGTATATTGCTTCTGATATGAAGTCATATAAGGAAAAAAGGCTTGAAACAGAGGGTGCATTACGTCAACCAACTGATGCAGTAGGGTGAAAGAATTTTGATCGTGTGAATATTCTAGTTTGCTTTAGACCCACGAAATGTTTGGTTGGCATTAGCTTCAGATAGATTTAATTCATTCAAGAATATGAGTACTTCCTACAGCATGTGACATGTGATGCTCATTTCATACAATTTGTCACCTTGGAAGTGCATGAAAGAATCTATTTTTTTCATATCTTTAACTTATACCGGGACCAAAGTCTCCTAGAAAAGAAATCGACGTGTGCTTCAACCTTAGATTGAAGAAAGTTAAAAGAATTATGGAATAATGTCGTTCGCTTATAAGATTGCATGAGTGGTAAATGTTTTCAACAGCAGATAAGTTCATTGTGTACTATTAATGACTTTCTTATATAAGGAGACTTGTCTGAATGAAATACCAAAGATTATCAAATATATCCTATTTGTAAAAAAGATACATCATCATTTAGGATAAGAGGAAAAATTTTCTTTTATGGAGCACCAACGTTATCTTCCAAATGATCACACTTGGCGGAGAAGTACGTAACATGAATTGGAGTTAGAATATAGACATCCTCCAGTTGTAAGGGATGGAGATGAGGTCCTCCAACAAGTAAGTATGTCAAACTTTCTCATATTTAGTAAACATCCATCAATACAAAGAAAAAAAAGAAGAAAGAAGACTCTTAACTGGATGAAAAAGAGTATAATTCTTCGAACTCCTGTATTGGTCAAAATTGATCTTAAGACACAAATTGGATGTTATACTTGTTGAAAAAAATGTATGTGATAACTTAGTTGGCACTTTATGAAGTATCAAGGGCAAGATGAAAAACAGGACAAATATAGTGTGCGTTTGAATCTAATATAAGAAGGGATTTACAAGCGAAGAGAGTTGTGGAACCACATGCTACGTATATAATAACCTCCAGTAAGAGGGTGGGCCTATAAAATAATTTTATTAGTAACTTTTTCCTCTTAATGTATATATATGATAATAAACTAATTAAAATGTCAAATCGAATATAGCTCAATTGATTAAGACCTATATCTCCGATCAAAAGGTTAAGGTTCAAACTCTCACCTCCACATGTCTTTAAACTCAAAAAAAAAAAAAAAAGATTAAAGAGGTAATTGGAACTTCAAATTTTTAGAAATTAGATATAAGATATATTTAATATTTTAAAGAAATGTATGGTGCGTTTGGTTAATGATTTTAAAAACAGAAATTTAAAAATAAGGATGTAGTGCCCCGTTATTTTTTTTATTAAAATGAAGTTGTTAGTTTGTTGATTTGTTTGGGTTATAATTTGTGAGTTAGTGTTGTTTTTTATTAGGAATGAAGTTATTAAGGGTTTTGATGGGAATTAAGAGATTTTACCTTTTGGAGAAAGATAAAATTAAAGTTAATGGCAAGCTCATAATTAGGTGAACAAGGGTTAGGATTAGGGGTTTGAGGTGCACTCTATAAACATATCATTAAAGACCCTAGCTACCAAACTCTTATCCTATTCCCAAAAAAAGATAAGTCGTTTTCCAATTTTTTTTTCCTCTCCCTTTTTCCCTTCCTCTTTCACGCAAACTTTTCCCCCTCCTCCAAAATTTTTTTTCCTTCGTCACGTTCACCTCTCTCCCAAATAGTAGTAGTGGGTGGTGGCAGTGGTGACCTGTGGCGGTAGTGGCAACAACGGTAGTAGGTGGTCGACAAGGTGGCATTCTTCATTTTCTGCAGTTTTCCCTAACTTTTCCGGCTCTGTTTGAGTTCAAATGTTGAAGATGACTTCTTTATCACCTCCTCTTATCCCAATCAAAACGGGTAAGGCAACGAAGTTCTCAAACTTTGTGTTTTCCTGAGTTTTCTCCTTTTAAATCACGTTTTTCTCATTTTCTCGACCTTTACAAAAGCATTTTCGGCAGAACAAAGGTCGGAGAGAAGCACGGGTTTGAGATCTACGCGATGGTAGAATCGAAATCGCAATCAGAACGACGGTGAGGCGGCACGTGTGATGGAAAGAGGCTACTGTGGTGGCGTGTGTACCACACGCGCCGAGCTTCTTGGTGCGAGTGGCTGCTCCATTGGGGATAATTCCAGCGGCGTTGGACTCCTAAGGTTGAATAGATTCTGAAACTTGTCCTTGTTCACCCATTCGAGGCGGCGCGTGGGAGGCACTCGTAGGACGACAACGGTGCGTGGGCTGCAGCTTTCTTACGTCGGTTATCCCTTAAAAACCCTGGTTTTCTTTTTTAATGTTATAATTTATTGGAATTTAGAAAGTTAATTAGGGTATTTTTAGAAATTTGGACCTAGGTGGCTTAAGGAATCTATTACCGGTTTCCTTGAAGTTTACTTGAATCGAGGTAAATGACTTCGCTCCTAAATAAACCATTGGGCTAGATCATAAAATTGTATGCTTTGTTTGATGTATGTGTTGATTATGTCTATCTTATGTGGTTTAAGAATGTGTGCATGATGATACGCTAGTGTGTTGAGCATGATGTATGGTTGATTGTATATGTGAATGTTATATGCCATGTGCATCGATTATTGTGGTTTATGGATGCTAGGGGCATTATTGGAATATTGCAAGTTGGATGCCTTGAGGCTTCAAATTATATAATATGTGTTTCGGACCTATACATAGTTATGGATTGTGTGTTGCATGTTTATATGTTAGAGCTATACTATCTCTGCTTAATGTTGTGTTGAGGACATTCATGAGATGTATTCTCCCTTTTGTGTTGTTGTGTGCTCTGAGGTTTCTCCGTGAGATTTTGTAGCTTTGCTTAGTGCTGTAATGAGAACCTCCATGAGATGCATTCTTCGTTTTGTGTTGTTGTGTGCTCTGAAGTGCCTCAAGATATGGTACACTCCTATGAGAGACAGGGAGTATGTCCTACATGATATGAATGTTTGTTTGTGTTTGCATGTCTGACCTCAGGAGTCGGAGTTACTTATTGGGTATATTTTAAATACTCAACCTTTTCCTGTTATTTATTATTTTTTTTTTGGAAGAGCAAGGACTACTTGGGTGGATGACGAGGAGCGGTTGCATAGGGGTCATGGTCACGCGTTTTAGTCTTCTGCATGTGTCTATTAGAAGTTGCATTGTTTTTTTTTCAGTGTTTGAACTAAATGTCGTACTTTTGATTTGTGTTTTATTTCATCGTGCTTTTGTTTTAAATTCGAGATCCTAGCTTGTTTTCATTGTATCCTTTTAGGACTTAGTTATTTTTGTTTTTATGGAAATTTGATTTCAAGTTCGAAAAAAATCTTTTAACTTTTTATTTAAGAGCATGCACGCTAATAGAAACCCTAGATGGTTTAAGTCTATAAATCGAGTCGTTACAAAGGAACTCATAAGTTGAATTCTATATTTTCAGTGCTTTCGAATATGTACTTGATTGCAAATTTAAAAATTTGAAAAAGTTGTTCAAACTTCCAAGTTTATTTAGTAATATAGTTGTAAACAATAAAAATAGTCGTAATTACCAACAAAATATTTTGTTGAATGTCAAATATTATTAATTAATTTATTAATATATTTTATATTATAAATTTTGTATAATTATTTTATTTTATACTATTATTTTATTTATAATATTTTATATTATATATGTTCTAATTTAATAATTTAATAAAAATGAAATGAGTTTACCATATGAAATAGTATATATTTATAGAAGTTTTTATCTTTTCAGTGTAGTTTGCATTTAAAAGTTTTAAATTTCAAATCTAAAAAATATGCACTAAAAATATTTTTAAAATGTTGTTTTCAGATATTTTATTATTAGAATCACAAAATCAAAAACAATTTCAAAAAATAAATGCACCAAAAAGATATTAACTTATTTTAGATGTGAATTCAAAAACAATAAATAAAATCTATCAAACAACCCATCAACAACCTTCCACTTAATGAAAAGGAAGAAAGAAATGAAAAAAAAAAATCAATTTTTATCCCTAATCTCGATAACTTGTATATATTTACACTCTAGACTTTCAATTTCATCATATTAAACTCTAACCTTAGATAATTGTTACAATATTTACTCTATATTTAATTTATGTTAAGTCACCCACTAATTTTAATTGAAAAAATAATGTAAAAACCTTAAAAACTAATTAATTTAATAAAAATCAAGCTTTGCACAAAATTAAATTTAACTAATGCACAAAATCGACCATTAAATAACTCTGCCAAAGCTTACAAATTTTTATATAAAACAATAACTTTAATGTTGTTTTTTGTTTAAATTCTATCAATTTTATATCAAATATATGGTTTATAATTCATTAAACGCACATATGATAATATTTTTTCAAATCATTCTTTTAATGAAAATTTATCGTAATGTAGAAATTGCAACACTTCTTAAAGTTTAAGTTTTACATTACAATGTCAAATTGAGAATATCTCAATTCGTTAAGATATATATTTTTAACTAAGAGGTTAGATGTTCAAACCTCCACCCCATATGTTGTTGAACTCAAAAACAAAAAAAAATAATTATAATACTCTTCTAAATTTAAGGAGTAATTTGATGAAAATTATTATACTTTTCGAATTAAAATTCATCTTTGTCAAAAGAATGGAAAAAAAAAGGGTTGGGATGAAGAGGAGAGGCACTGTTTATTGATGTTTCAAAATTCAGATTCCAAATGCTATGCTGTTTGATGTTTTAAATTTTAATGCCCAACAAAGGAAAAGAGGATTGGAAAAGAGAAAAGAAAACATTTCCAATTATGCATGAGCAATGTGCATGGCCATCCGTCTCCATCAAAATTGAATTAGTTTCGATATTGACGAAAATGACCTCGATAGTGGAACCTGAAAAAGTGAAGGGGAGAAGCATGTGATATAT
Source organism: Telfairia occidentalis (assembly GCA_026257165.2). Lineage (NCBI taxonomy): Eukaryota > Viridiplantae > Streptophyta > Magnoliopsida > Cucurbitales > Cucurbitaceae > Telfairia > Telfairia occidentalis. The sequence goes on along the minus strand of JAOANK020465994.1, from coordinate 1,786 downwards.
CTGACAAAGGGCCAAAAGAAAACAAAAAAGTCCTTAAATTTGCTTTTAATAACGACTTTATCCTGCTTCCCTTTTCCCACACCAACTTCAACCTCCTCTATTACTTTTCACGAAGTGCTTCATCAAAAGAATACAACTTTTGAATTTTAACCCTAAACGGCTATTTTCAACTTCATCCCTTGTCGTTTCTTTCAATTCTACCCTTTCACTTTCTCCATCAAAACTAAGTCTCTCAATTTTTCCAATTTCTAGCGTGGGTATAATATAAACACTCCATTTTCCTTTTTCTTTTTTTATTTTCAATTAAATGATGAAATAAAATATTGATTATATTATAAAAGTTTAAACCTTATCTTATCTTGATGCACTAACTTTCAAAATTTTCATCCACGTATATTTTAATTCATAAACTGCTACACTAAATTTATTTATTTTTAATCATTAAACTTTTAAAATATTACTTTTTATCACTTAAACTTATAGATTGTTTTGTTTTGGTTCATACGCTTTCAAAAGTCTATTTTAATTTGAACTTTGAAAAACAATCATATTAATTTTTAGAGTTGTTTTTCTATTAGTTATTTAACAAATAGATGATGTGGCCTTAAGTTTATATATATAACATTTTGATCTAGAAATGTATTGGAGCTATAAAAATTGGTTAACATGAACATTGATGTTAGCGGTTTGTTTTGTTGAAGAAATTTTTGTGGCTATTTTTTCATTTCAACCTTTGATGAAAGTTGTTTATTTATAACTTTCATAAGTAAAATCAACATATTCAATATACCATTTTTTATTCTTTTTATTATTTTAATTTTCTCATTTCTACATTTTCATGTTTTTGTTCTTTTTCTTCTTGTTCAAAGTTTTTTCTTTCTCCCTTTCCAAAAACAAAACGGTTCTCTTTCTCTTATCACCTCATCGTTCTTATTTAGTGTCTCCTACAATTTCTATATTAATTCTTTAACAAAAATTCGAAAATAGCTTGCAAATTAAAAAATTTTAACCGTAGGGACGAAAGAAGTAACCAAAAACTAAATAGGAAAGGTTGCTTAAACATCAACAACTGAATAGTAAATCAATGGTATACATGATATTAAGTATATTATTGATATACTTCTTATTGCATATATAAGGGAAATAATATATCTATGATATATTTCGTATTAGGTATATCAGTGGTGTATACATCACTGATTTTGTTAATATACTTGATGCAAAATCATCTGGCATTACAAGAAACAATTAATTTAAGGATATTATAAACTTTTCAAAAATTGTGTGGGTGACTAGTTTTGAAACTCCCTTTTCACAAAAGTATGTTGTTATAAATAATTACACTTTTAAATTTAATGAATTTTTTATTGTTTTGTTTTTTCTAAAGTACCTTTTATATGAGAATACTCATTTATTTTAATAAAATATTTTATATGTCTTTTTTATCTTCAAATTACAATTTTCAATTAATGTAATCATTAATTGATTGTATTTCAAATTTGTTATTTTTTTATTAATAATTAATAATTATTTTGTTAATAACCCCTAAAATCGTTTAAGCAATTAATGCAATTATTAATTGATTGTATTAAAAAAATTTTATTTTTTTAAATTAATTATTAATAATTATTTTGTTAACAACCCTTAAAATCATGCAATTAATGCAATCATTAATTGATTGTATTCCAAATTTGTTATTTTTTAATTAATTACTATAATTATTTTGTTAACAATTCTTAAAAATAATATACTTTCAAGATTTTGTCTAAGTTTCACATAAAATAAT
>JAOANK020465496.1:0-13047 GCA_026257165.2 Telfairia occidentalis | reverse complement strand
GTTTAATTATAAATGGTATTTATAATTAACTATATATTATAATGTATCATTATACATTATACTATATATATATTCCATCAAATAATTTTAACAATTCAAATTATTCTCAAAATATTATTCCTTGTATAATCCTTAGTGAGCTAGCAAGTGGACCTTATGTACCTACAAGTTAGAAGCTTCAATGAAACAACATTAATTAATTAAACTCTTTAATTAATTAATCGACATTCATTAACTATAGGTCACTCCACTAAAGACTGGTAGCTGCACTCTTTGCATTGTAGATATATTTCTGTGTCCATGAATTTAATCAATCAATAGTAAGTCGACCCTTCACAATTGTTCATAACTACAGTTGAGTCAAAATTATTGTTTTACACTGTAGTTATATCTAACTTCTTAAGGACCACTGATCCCTCTAATGAACAATGAGTTCTAGTCCAACTATAACTTGACCCCTCTCTGACTAGTGAGAGGGTGAGGCGCCTCATTGTTCAAGACCCGAAATCAGTCCTTAAGGGAACATATCATCTACTTACTTGCAAGACGGGAAGGAGTGAATTTCTTCTCGTGTAACAGTGTTCCCAGCTACTTACTCAGAAAAATCACCAAAATGGTAAACTTATTGAGTCGGTAAACTCGACCACTCTTACCCATACAGATCAAAGGATTGCCCTTATAGGCAGGAGTTCAAAACTCACTCAGTATTAAGGTGGAGTCACCTATGATCATCCTAGTGAAATGTTAAACTCTTCAAGCAACAGCGTTATAAAGAGAGACTAAACATTTCGCGGTCCAGTCTTATACAAACTCTTTGTATAGAATACCCCCACTCACATGTCTTCACATGAATGATTAGGATTACAATCGTTTGTAACACTTTACAACTTCTTGTAACAATTACAAAGTTGGTCGTATCCAATAGTGTTGCCAGGATAAGGTATCTAATCTTATCCATATACTATAAACTGTTTAGATTATTACTTAAACATGATCTACCTGTATGTGTACCACATACATGTTTAAATTACGTAAAATAACCTTAGATCTCAGTTTATTGGATTAGGTTAATGCATACTAAATGTCAAATAAAATAACACCTTATTTTATTAAATAAACAATTAATGTACAAAGATTACAAACTATGAAACTCACGAGATTTAGGGCATCAAACCCAACACAACCCATTTAGAGATATAATCAACAACTAATAAAATATATAAATAACCATGGGAAGAGGGAAAGGGACCCATAAAGTTAATACTCCAAACATCAAATAACTCTACCTCAAAAATAGCAGTTAGGGGTAATTCATGACGTCTCAAGATGTTTCCTGTTCTTTGGCATCTATCACACGCCTTAACAAATGTATCACAGTCACAAAAAATAGTGGGCCAATAAAAACCAAATTGTAATACCTTGGCTGTAGTACATGTGGATTCAAAATGACCACCATAACGAGAAGAGTGACAATCTTGCAAGATATTAAGGATCTCCTCAGATGGAATACACCTACTAATTATATGGTATGAGCATATTTTGAAAAGTAGAGGTTCATCCCACAAGTAAGAGATCACATCATGTAGGAATTTTTTCTTTTGATTAGAGGTCAGGTCTGGTGGTAATACTCTTCCTATAAGAAAATTAACAAAGTCAGCAAACCAAGGGATGTGAGACTCCACTTGATACAGTCTTTTATGAGGAAAGTCATATGCAATGGGAAATATTTTTTATTTGTTTTCTTGATCAATTCTTGAAAAGTGATCAGGTACCACATTTCTGCATCCTCTCCTATGTCTGATTTCGAAATCAAACTTCTGCAATAACAATATTCATCGTATTAAGCGCGGTTTAGCATATTTCTTATGAAACAGGTAACGAAGGGTTGTGTGGTTAGTATGAACAATTACTTTAGTCCCTAACAAATAAGCTCTAAACTTAACAAAAGCAAAAAACTACCGCAAGCGTTTCTTACGCAGTGATGGTATAATTTTGTTGTGCATTATCGAGAGTCCTACCTGCTTAGTAAATTGTTGTGAACAATTTATCCTGTCGCTGGCCCAACACTACTCCAACTGCATAGCCACTATCATCACACATCATTTCAAAAGGTTGACTGTAATCACGAGCTACAACAATACGTGTAGAAGTCCATTTTCCCTTTAACAGAATAAATGCTAGTAGATAGTCATCAGAAAAATATGATGGAACATCTTTTTCAAGTAGATTACATAAGCGTTTTACAATTTTTGAAAGATCTTTAATAAATCTCTTGTAGAACCTTGTATGCTCAAGAAAACTCCTGACTCCTTTGATGTTGGAAGGGGGAAGAAGTTGTTCAATTGCTGAGATATTTACCATGTCAACTTCCAGGTCGTGCATTGATACTATATGCCCTAAAACTATACCTTCTGTAACCATAAAATGACAGTTTTTCAAATTTAACACAAGGTTAGTTTCTTGACATCCCTACAAGACCAAAGATAGGTTATGAAGGCATATATCAAATGAAGATCTAAAAACAAAAAAATCATCCATAAAAACCTCCATGATTTCCTCAACCATATTAGCAAAAATGGCCATCATGCAACGTTGGAATGTAGCAAGGGCATTACACAGCACAAATGGCATTCGCTTGAAGGCAAACATACCACAAGGGCATGTGAATGTCATCTTCTCTTCGTCCTCTGATGTAATTGCAATTTGATCATAACCTAAGTAACCATCAAGAAAACAATAGTAAGAATATCCTGCTAATCTATCAAACATCGTATCAAAAAAGGGAAGAGGGAAGTGATCTTTTTGAGTGGCTTTATTGAGTTTTCTATAGTCAGTGCACAATCGCTACCCTGTTACCATCCTCATAAAGATGAATTCATTGTTTGCATTCTTAATAACTGTCATCCTTCCTTCTTAAGCACTAGGTGCACATGACTCACCCAAAACTATCAGATATAGCATAAATAATACCTACCTTAAGAAGTTTTAGAACCTCAGCCTTTACTACATCATTCATTGCTGGATTTAATCTTCTTTTTATGCTCAACAGATGTTTTAAAAGTATCTTCCATTAAAATTGTATGCATAACAATAGACAGACTAATACCTTAAATAACAACTATGGACCATCCTAAAGCAGATTTATGAGCACGTACAACTCGAAGCAACTTTTCTTTTTCTACTTTTGTCGAAGAAGTAGATATAATAACAAGAAAAGTAGAAAACTCACCAAGAAAGGCATAACGAAGGTGTGCAGGCAATTGTTTTAATTCAGGTTCAAGCGCTTTAACAGATTCATCAAGTTTGTCAAACAACTCCATGACATCAACTTTAACATTGTGATTAAACTCCATAGGTAAATGATTTAATGCATCACAATAATCTAATATGTCCTGGTTAAATTCTCCTATTTTATCAGTAATAGACTCGAACATACATCTAGCAAGTGGATCAATAAGGGCAGCAAGTTCTCTAAATTCAGCTATAGATGCTTCAACAATATCTATCCTATGACATGTAGTTACCTCAGCAGGATATTTCATGGATCTATATATGTTGAAGACAACTTCCTCTTCATTCACTCTCAAAGTTAACTTACCTTGCTGGACATCTATCAAAGTCTTGCTAGTGGCAAGGAATGGCCTTCCCAAAATGATTGGGATTTCAACATTCCCTTCCATATCCAAGACCATGAAATCTGTAGGGAAAATAAACTTGTCAACCTTTACTAAAACATCTTCAATCACACCTCGAGGATACGTGAGTGTTCTATCAGACAACTATAGCAAAATAGTAGTAGGTTTAACCTCTTGAGGGCCAAGGTTTTGGAAAATAGATAAAGGCATTAAGTTAATACTGGCAGCAAGATCACATAAAGCCATATTAAAAGAAGAACTACCAATTGTGTTCGGAATAGTAAAATTCCCTGAATCTTTTAATTTCTATGAAATTTCTTTTGAAGTATAACAATACATTCCTCGATGAGATTTATAGTTTCAAACTCTTCCAACATTCTCTTCTTGGCCATTATTTCCTTCATGAACTTCACATAGTTAGACATCTGTTCAAGTGCATCTGCAAAAGGAATATTAAAGTGAAGTTTCTTAAAAATTTCTAAAAATTTAGAAAATTGAGAATCAATCATTTTCTTTTGAAAGCATTGAAGATGTGCTATTGAATTAAGAATAATAGGAAGAGTAGAACAAGAAGGCTTTTCAGCCTCAAGTGCCTGGGCTACTTTCTTAGCTACTTCCTCAATGGACTCCTTTTCCTCAGTTAAGATGATTGGTTCTTCAACTATCTTTCGTACAAGCTCATCAAACTGCCTCCCACTTCTCAATGTTATAGCCTTGCACTACTTCCATGGATTCACCTCAGTGTCACTTGGAAACTTCCCTTTTGTAAAGCATTAAGCGAAGTAGCCATCTGCCCTATTTGTGTCTCGATGTTCTTAATGGCAGTCTTTTGACTTCCCATTTCATTTTCAAGGGCAGTAGTCTTGTTTTGAGACTATGTGATGAAAGCTCCAATCAAATCTTTAAGAAAGGATTTCTTCTCTAGTTATTAAGGGGCATGACCTGATAGAGGCTACAAAACATTTTTATCATTAGCATAAGAGAAGTTTTCATGATTTTTTAACCCATGTTGGTAATGCGTAGCAAGTGAACTCGGGCCTGGGTTGCCATGATACCAATAGTTTCTGTTATTAACATACTATGTCTGTACCATGCGTGGCTCTATGTAATATTGTGGAGTGTGGGCAACTGCAATAGAGGCAATAGACTGTGGTGTATTTGGCCTTGTGAGTCTAGCCAAAGTATTAGTCGGAGCTGCAAGTTGAGATTTAAGAGAACATACCACATCGACCTCATAAACTCCAACAACCTTCATTGGGTTAGATCGCTCACTAGGCCACTGATAACGGTTAGCTGCCATATCCTTCAATAAAATATGAGCATTTTCAGGAGTTTTAGATAATAGTATACCTCCAACTGTAGCTTCGAGTATGGTTCTAGTCGGTCCATTCAACCCATTATAAAAGTTTTAGATCTGATGCTAATCAACAAATCCATGTTGTCAACATTTCCTCAGAAGTTCCTTGTACCGATCCCACGCTTCAAATAGTTCCTCAAAGTCATGTTGCCTAAATGAACTAATTTCATTCTAAGTTTGGAAGTCTTAGCAGGTGGGAGTACTTTCATCAGGAATGTTGGAACCATCTCCTTCCATGAAGTTATGCTCCCTGGTGGTAGAGATCCAAACCAATCTCGTGCTTTATCTTGCAAAGAAAAAAGGAAAGGACATAAGAAAATGGCCACTTAAGATACACCATTCATCTAAACAACACCACAAACATCCAAAAATGTAATTAAATGTGTCTTCGGATCCTCTGTGGCATTGCCCCTGAATATGGTATCTCGAACAATCTGAATTAGCCCCAGTTTCAAATCAAAGTTATTTGCAGTAGTAGGTAAATGGGTTATTCTGAGAATGATCAAAAGGATATAATGGCTGAGAGTAATCCCTAATGGTCATCTATGGTTGTTGAGCAGGTGAAGCGTGTTGAATTTGCAATTGTGGTGCTGGTGGAGCTTGTCCAATTGGTTGAGCTTGCAAATAATCTATGGATTCCATTATTTCCTTCGTTTCCTTTCGATTTCTCTTACAAGTTTCTCATTCTTAAGATCTAAAGGAACTAAAACTGCTTCATTGTCCTTTCCCATGCACACTTGACACCAGAAATTCAAACAAAATAAAAAACAGCAAAAATAATAAATAATAATAAAACTAAATAAATAAATAAAACTCTAAAGTAAGACCGAATGAGTTCTCCACGATAATCAATGAAACTAAATAATTTCCGATTGATAGCACTCTAAAAAGTGTTACTTTAGTGCCTAAATTATAGAGGTCTTGTGGGATTTTAAGTAAACTTTGATGCAATTATTGTTGATTTCACAGGAACCGAGTATTCGAGGCAAAAATAAAGACCTGGATCGAGTCAGGTTGAACAACGGGCCTAAGATGAGCTAAATCGGCTAAGTAACGAAGAAATGGAGCTTAAAAAGTGCAGACCTGAGAGGCAGCGTTGAGACGCTATCATTAGGCGTCTCAACGCCAAAATCTAGAAATTTTAGATCTAGAAGTCATCAGCGTCGCGACGCTATTGAATGGAGCAGCCATCGAGCGTCCCACCACGTGCGAGCCTCGCATGCCCTAGCAGCCCCACCGCGTAGGTGCCTCGCACACCGAGCGCACGCCTCGCCGCCCCACTCTCCTCGCAGTACCCATCTCGCGCCCATCTATATGCCACGCTAGCTCAACGCCGCCCAGGCCGGCGCGTGCCTTGTCCTGTCATACAAGGACAAGGTCTCAACGATGTTGATTTTTTTCCCACTTAACCAAAACGCGTGTTTTACTTAAGTGACTTAGGACTTGCGTCGAGGCGCTGTCTTATAGCATCTCGACGCTGTCAGAAGATCAGTATAAAAGCATTTTTTCTCTATTAGGGATTGGGGAAGGTCTTTTGGAGGTGCGATTTCCCATTGTTGAAGACAAAAATTGAGAGGCTTACAATTCTAGATGGTTTGGAAGGCCTTGGAGTGCTCAGGATCGAGTTTTCTCACCATGAGAAGCGTGCCCACGGTGGATTCTTGTATGCACGAGAGTGATAAGGGGAATTTGTGAGGTTGTTGACGAATAGTTTGTATCCAACTATTAGTTTAATTGCAAGAAATTGAATTAGACTAATTAATTGAGGGTGGTTGAGCTCGAGAAGGGAAACTCGAATTTATGAAATTCTAGACTTAGGTAAAAAGGTAAAGGATATGCATTCAATTAATTATTTGACGGTTTAATTGGGCCGATAAAAAACACCAACACCCTAAAACTGCTTTTCCATCGTTTTTATTCACCCATTAGGAGTTTCTTTTGTTGCTTTCTAATTTTCTCTGTTGCATGATTTTGAGTTCTCTAAATAAAATCGAAAAGAATTAATCAATAATTAGGAAAATTAAACATCACGATTACCTGTGGACGATACTCGGTCTTTTAGGCTGTTATTACTACGATCGATCCGTACACTTGCGGTGACACTTTGTTGGGTCTCATCAAGTTTTTGGCGTCGTTGCCAAGGAATCAATGTATTTTTAATTTACTTATTATTGAGGCATTCGAGTAGATCTTAATTTAGGGTGTATTCATACGTAATTTTTTCTTTCAATTTCTTATTTTGTTTTATTTTTGGTGTATGCCACGTACTCGAGGTACTGACCCTACTCCTTTTGATCAAGAGATCGAATGAATCTACATGAGGAATCTAAGAGAGCAAAGAGAAGTACTCGAGCAAATGGTAGAGCAGGAAGGAGACCCCCGGACTATCAGGGATTATTTCCAGCATACGGTCCCAAATGCTCAGCCAGGGATTGTGCACACACCAATCAATGTTACCAACTTTGAACTAAAGCCGGGATTGATCTAAATGGATATTTATTGTGCTTTTCGAGGCTCCCTTGTAGATGACCCACATAAGCACATTCGTTCATTCCTCGAGATCTACAATACTGTTAAATTGAACAGGGTACCTAATGATTCTATACGCTTACCCCTGTTTCTATTTTCTTTGCAGGACAAGGCGATAGACTGGTTGGAGACCTTACCAGCACATAGTATCTCGACATGGGATGAGCTTGCCCAAGCCTTCCTGAATAAATTCTTCCCTCCAGCAAAAACCCAACAATTAAGGAATGAGATCAGCAACTTCAAACAAGCTGATGATGAGCAGTTGTACGAGTCTTGGGAGAGATTCAAGAAGTTTCTCCAAAGATGTCCATAGCATCGATATCTCGATTGGCTTCAGGCACAATCCTTTTATAATGGATTATCGAGTACTAACAAGTCGATAGTGGATGCAGCAGCTGGAGGATCAATTTTCTCCAGACCCCAGGAGTTGCTCAAGCTTTCCTGGAGGATATGGTCACCACGAGTTATAATTGGCCATTAGAGAGGACTACAAAAAAGACTGTGGGGAAATACGAGCTTGATGAGGTAAGTTCCCTTAAGGCTCAGATGGCTTCGCTGACTAATGCTTTGAATAATCTTGCGATGTCAAGTAACAATCAATCCATAGCTTCTTTGGCTTTGTGCAATGCTTATCCAATGAACCATGGGCAAGAGAAGGAGCAAGCTCATTACATCAACAGAAATTTTGGGTATCAACAGTGAGCCCCATGCAAAACTAGATTCACTCTCCATAGTCTTCATTGCCGTATTACCACCCAGGTTTGCGCAACCATCAGAATTTTTCGTATGCTAAAACGAACAATGTTTTGTACGGACCCCCAGGATTTGCTTCTTCTTCTTCCCAGCAACATTCTGATGATCCAACTCTTAAGGAGATGCTGGGAACTTTTATTACGGAGTCCCGAAATAGGATAGTAGCGCTAGAAAACAAGGAGGAGAGTCAAGAAAAGGTCTTGAAGAATCTCAAGATGCAGGTCGACCAGATTGCCACTAAATTGAACACCATGCAGAAGGGTAAGTTTTTGAGTCATGACACCAGCATCGGGCATTCGATCGATCTTTAGTGGATGCCAAAAACTTTATCGCCACCCGGTACGATGCACCACAGTGTACGGGTCAACTTTAGTCTAGTGAATATGAGTGTCGAGTGTCATCCTCAGGATTGTGTTTCTAGCTTGATTGATTACCACGGATAATTACGCCTCATTTTATCTAGGGAATCCATTATTGAAAAGGAAACCTAAGTTACACTACTCCTACTCCTAGATAGGTGGATGACACATAAGGAGAACGTGCCTTGACTCTAACTCCTACGCTTTATGAACCAAACTTTACTAAAAACAGACTTCGCTATCGCTATGCAACTATAAGCTGGGTTTACTAAGTTTCGGCTTCCTCTCTCAAGCTTAGCTAGTCTCTTACTAAACATGCAGACTCAACCTTTCGGTCTATTACCCACACACCTAGCAAGGCATTACGAACTACCCACCGATTACTACCCTTAGTAGACCCATTGCGATCCCATCCACTCTCGAGCTCGAGGAAAAACCCGGTTGTCATCACGGTTCACAGCAGACCTACTAGAGATAATAACACCATCTTCTCTAAAATAGACCTCCGCTCCGCTCAGTTTACGTTAGCCTACTACAGTCATGCAATCGAGTTCTAATCTATGCCCTACTCTCTCGAGCTAAGACCTAAATCATGCATCAACTTAATCCTTGATCAAAAGATTAAATAGCATTAAGCATACAATTACATGAATAATCACAGGGGATAGGAAAAAGTCCATCAAGTAATAAAGCAATAAACGAAGTCACAATGCGTTACAATGAGTCAAGGCAAAATTCCGACACTCAAATTCACAATTAAAAACAGAATCCCAAAGAAAACACAAAACAAAACAAGTATAGGAAAAGGGGAAGAAAACTCCCAAAGACGCGTGCCAAACTTGTTCCCGACGTAAGATCTGCAATTGCGAGCCTCAGATCGCTCCGAGGACTCCATGGGGAGCTCCCTCTCCTTCTGAAACACTGTTCTCCAAGTCGTGCTCTTGGTTCTCCAAATGGCCTCCCCCTGTTTTGAAAATGAAAAATGAACTTAAAAGGAGGTCACTGCCCACAGCGTTGAAACGCCATAAGTCAGCGTCTCAACGCTGCCTCATGTGCGTTAAAAGGCGTGCGGCACATCAAACATTTAAGGGGACAAATGATGACAGCGTTGTGATGCTGAAGGACAGCGTCTCAACACTGATGCGGGCAGTACCAGAAAGGGCGCTCGCACATGGGTGCGCACATGTGGGTGTGCGGCGTCAAGGGGCATCTCAACGCCTGTCAGTCGTGCGGCTGGCTGGAGGTGAACGCGCATGTGTGCGCCCATGGGGCATTGAGCAAGGCGTGCTGCGCGACGTTGAGCAATGTTGTGCGACGCTTGCATCAGGCTAGCAAGGGCGTGCGCATGGGTGAGGCGATGGGCGTGCACGCGCATGCGTGCGGTTGTGCGTGCTATTCTGCACAGTGTCTTAATGCTGATCATCAAATTTCTAGAAATCCAGCGAATTCCATCGTCTCAACGCCTGGGCATAGCGTCACGACGTTGCCGCCTCGAATCCTTTGTATTTTTAGCCTTTGTTTTTCTTTCCTTAGCCAAAATTGGTCTTCTTAAGCTCATTTTTTGACCCGAACAACCTTGAATTCATCATTTCAGCAAATTAAGCTCGGTACCTACAAATTAACATAAAAACACGTGAAAGCGCCAAAATTATCAAACAAAACTAGCTAAAACTAAGCCTAAGGATAACACATTTTTGTGTGCTATCAAACACCACCAAACTTAATATTTTCCTAGTCCCGAGCAAAATTAAAACAGAATACTAACAAGATAATGAAACTCTCTAAGCATGCAATTGACTCAAGCCTCAATGCTCTAATAGACAAGTAGGTGCAAACATAGAAACTTACAAGCACATTCTATCACCTAGAGATTTCAAGGCCAATTCTCTTCATTCCTCGTGTGTGTGTGTGCAAGCCCATCTAATCCTAGTCCTTAAAAGCCTAGGGTGACCTTAGAAAAACCTCTCGAGGTTCTCCTACTTCAATCAATGGAACATCTAAGTAACCAAATGCATCCTAGAGTTTTATTTAGTTCTTTCTAGTTTTTTTTCTTTTCTTCATTTTCAACTTTTCTCTTTTGGTTTTTTGCTTTTCTACTTCTTTTTCTCTTTTTCTCTTTCTTTTTTTTTGGAAGGGAACCAATTCAAGATGTATCACCTTCGCTTTGGCTTACCCCTGCTTCCGAGGCGCTTCCAACTACGAGTAATATATCTATCCAATGGCCAAGGCTTACTCGCTTTCTTTTCGCATATTGTATTGCCTATCAACTAAGGCCATAAGAAAGGCGGAGTAAGCCCCTTCATTTTATTCCCATTTTATTCAAACTCGACATGCATAAGAACTACTCAAACAGAACCACGACCTTTTCAGAGACTTCCTCAAGATAAATCAATCTCCCTAAAGACACCTAGACCTTCAGAACCTAGACAAGAGGGCTACGTGCTCAATAGACAAGGAATTCCAAGAAGGATTTGAAATAACTCAGACAAAAATGATGTTATCCCATTTCCACAATCACACACAACAGATCAGTCAGAGCGATATCACAAACTCTTCTCATCAACAACATGCACAGTGGAATTCCACAGCAATTCAGCTCATAAAAATTCAGGAAATCGAAAAAATTAAGCTCAAAATCTCCCTAAGCTAATCAGGACTCACAAAGTACTACTCGCACCCCCAAACTTAAAGCATACATTGTCCTGAATGTATAAATCAATCAACATGCAAGGAACAATGAAATAAAAGATCGAGTGGATAATACTACCCTGATAGGAGAGAGAATATCCTAAATGGTATCCAGAATGAAAGAAGTACACCAAGAGATCGAGGTTCAGCATTGGGAACGAGAATTACTGGTACTCAACACCTACAAAATTTAACAACACAAAAACAAAGACAAAGGATAAGGAGATAAAAAACATGGGTGGCCAATCCAGTTAGCTAGCACCTAATCCAACCAACCAAACAAAAACAACAAACAACAAAATGAAAAAAAAAACAAAGAAAACACACAAAGTACAAAATACACCCTAGAGTAAAACTCCGTGTTTGCTTTGATTATAGGAAGTTAAATAAGGCTACTAGGAAAGATCATTTTCCACTTCCTTTTATGCATCAAATGCTTGACAGACTTGCAGGATATCCCTATTATTTCTTTATCGATGGTTTTTCAGGTTATAACCAGATTGCTATCGCACCGAAGGACCAGGAGAAGACCACATTCACTTGTCCCTACAGGACATATGCTTTTAGGAGAATGTCGTTCGGATTGTGTAATACACAGGCGACCTTTTAGCGGTGCATGATGGCGATCTTCCATGACTTCAACGAGGACATTATGGAGGTCTTCATGGACGATTTCTCAGTATTTAGCTCTACCTTTGAAATTTGTTTAGCTAATCATTCTCGTGTCTTGCAGCGATGACAGGACACCAACCTTGTCCTCAACTGGGAGAAATGCCAATTTATGGTCAAAGAAGGGATTGTCTTAGGCCATAAGGTCTCAGAGCAAGGATTGGAGGTAGATTGAGCCAAGATCTCTGTGATTGAGCAGTTTCCACATCCAGGAACGTGAAGGGAGTCTTGAGTTTCTTGGGGCATGTAGAGTTTTATCAACGTTTCATTAAGGACTTTTCAAAAATCACTAAACCCCTATGCAATTTTTGGAAAAAGACTCTGTATTCTTATTTGATAATGCATGCATGGATGCTTTTCATGTTTTGAAGGATAAATTAATTTCTGCTACAATATATGTTGTGCCTAATTGGAATGAACCATTTGAACTGATGTTTGATGGAAGTGACTTTGCATTAGGTGCTATTCTAGGACAGAGACATGATAAGCTATTTAGTGCTGTATATTATGCTAGTAGAACTCTTACTAGTGCTGAACAGAATTACACTACTATTGAGAAAGAGGTGGTAGCTGTTGTTTTCGCTTTCGATAAGTTTAAGCCCTATTTGCTAGGATCGAAAGTCATTGTTCACATTGATCATGGTGCTTTGAAATTTCTATTTAATAAGAAGGATGCGAAACCTAGATTGATTCGTTGGGTGCTTCTTTTGCACGAATTCAATTTTGAGATTAAAGATCAAAAGGGGTGTGAGAATGTGGTAGCTGACCACCTCTCGAGCATAGAGGATGGAACCATGCGGCAATGCCTTCCTATTATCGAGGACTTTCTTGATGAGAGGTTGTATCAGGCTAGTTTCAATGTTCTTTGGTATGCTAATTATGTGAATTATCTTGCTGCTGGAATACTACCACCTGATCTGAACACCTAACCGAGAAAATGATTCTTGCATGTGGTACCCTTCTATCTTTGGGATGACCCACTTTTATTCAAAATATGTGCTGACCATATTATCAAGCGATGTGTGCCCATTGAGGAAATTGCATCAATTATAGCTCA
>JAOANK020465391.1:0-13048 GCA_026257165.2 Telfairia occidentalis | reverse complement strand
TGTTCTTAAACTCTGTTTTTCTCTTCTAAAAGCATGATTTTCCATATTTAATTTGAGCTAATTAGAGTGTATAGATCATCCTTCTGCTGCGTATGCATGTTGATGTATCCAACACTTAGATACATAGTCTACAACAACTAGAATATAGACATGGCCATCAGAAAAAGGAGGAAACGGTCCCATAAAATCTAGACTCGAAACATCAAACACCTCAACCTCCAAAATTACATTAGCGGGCATCTCATGGAGTCTAGAAATGTTACATGTACGTTGACACCGATTGTAAAACTTTACCCAAGTATAACAGTCTTTAAAGAGCAAAGGCCAATAGAAACCACACTGTAATACCTTTGCAGCTGTACGGGACGGGTCAAAGTGGCCTCCATAAGGTGACGAATGACACTAAGCTATAATTGATGCAATTTCCTCAATTGGCACACATTGCCTGATAACATGGTTAGCACATATTTTGAATAAAGTGTGTCATCACAAAGATAGAAGCGTACTTATGCAAGAATCGTTTCCTCTGTTGGGTGTTCAGATCAGGTGGTAGTATTCTAGCAGCAAGATAATTCACATAATCTCTCATCAGGAAAGTCCTAGGTAATGGGAAGGCGTTGCTACATGGTTCCATCCTTTATCCTTGAGAGGTGGTCAACTACCACGTTCTCACAACCCTTTCGATCTTTAATCTCAAAATCGAATTCCTGCAAAAGAAGCACCCAACGAATCAATCTAGGTTTTGCATCCTTCTTATTAAACAAAAATTTCAAAGCAGCATGATCAGTGAGAACAATGACTTTCGATCCTAGCAAATAGGGCCTAAACTTATCAAAAGCGAAAACAACAGCTAGCATCACTTTCTCAGTAGTAGTGTAATTCTGTTGAGAACTATCAAGAGTTCTACTAGCATAATATATAGCCCTAAATAGCTTATCATGTCTCTGTCCTAGAACAACACCTAATGCAAAGTCACTCGCATCACACATCAGTTCAAAGGGTTCATTCCAATTAAGCACAACAATTATTGGAGAAGAAATTAATTTATCCTTCAAAACACGAAAAGCATCCAGGCATGCATTATCAAATAAGAATACAGAGTCTTTTTCCAACAAATTTCATAGGGGTTTAGTGATTTTTGAAAAGTCCTTAATGAAGCGTCGATAAAACCCTGCATGCCTCAAGAAAATCAGAACATCCTTCACATTCCCTGGAGGTGGCAACTGCTCAATCACAGAGATCTTGGCTTGATCTACTTCCAATCCTTGCTCTGAGACCTTATGACCTAAGACAATCCCGTCCTTGACCATAAACTGGCATTTCTCCCAGTTTAAGACAAGGTTAGTGTCCTGGCATCGCTACACGAAATGAGAAAGATTAGCTAAGAAAATTTCAAAGGTAGAGCCAAATACCGAGAAATCGTCCACGAAGACCTCTGTAATGTCCTCGATGAAGTCATGGAAGATCTCCATCATGCACTGTTGAAAGGTCACCAATGCATTACATAATCTGAAGGGCATTCTCCTGAAAGCATATGTCTCGTAGGGACACATGAATGTGGTCTTCTCCTTGTCCTCCGGTTTGATAGCAATCTGGTTATATCCTGAAAAACCATATACCTTTCTCAAGCTTCACTAAAAGGTTCGTCCATATACTACCTAAAGGATACAATCTCAACTCTAAGCTTGGCGTTCCTAGTAGGTGAGAAATACTTAGTCAAAAATATTTCTGCTAAATCATTCCAAGTTATGATGGATGATCATGCCCAACAAAGCGTCACCGCAAGTGTACGGGTCAATCGTAATAATAACGGCCTAAAAGACCGAGTATCGTCCATAGGGAAATCGTGATGTTTAATTCTCCTAATTATTGAATAATTCTTTCTGATTTTATTTAGGGAACTCAAGGTCATGCAATAGCGAAAGATTAGAAAGCAATAAAAGAAACTCCTAATGGGTGAAGAAAAACGATGGAAAAGAAGTTTTAGGGTGTTGGCGTTTTTTATCGACCCAATTAAACAGTCAATTAATTAGTCGAATGCATATCTTTCACCTTTTTACCTAAGTCTAGAATTTCGTAAATTCAGTTTCGTCTCTCGAGCTCAACCGCCCTCAATTAATTAGCCTATTTCAATTTCATGCAATTAAACTAACAATTGGAAACAAATTATTCATTAACAACCTCACGAACTCCCCTATCACTCTCGTGCAAACAAGAATTTGTGTTCAAAACCTAAGGCCTAATTTATCACCCTCTCTCTCGAGCAAGATAATAAAAGCTACTACTTGACAATCAATGGCCACTTAGTTGCAAGAATAATTAATGCTAGAATTTGAAAGGTAAAGCAGAAATTTCAATACATTCGATAAATAATCAACAAATTTAATGGGTCTTTAAACATCCCAACACCCTAAAACTCAAGTAATCTAGCTTCTATACATTATAATTTAGTCAAGAAAAATAAAAAAGGAACCCACAAAATAGACAAAAAAATTGAAAATAAAAGGAAAGAGAGAACTTCCAAATGAATTCCACGTCGTTTCCACCGTAGGCACGCTTCTCGAGGTGAGAAAATTGGATCCCGAGCACTCCAAGGCCTCCAAAACCCTTCCAGAACAGTAAGCCCCTCAATTTCTGTCAAAAATCATTGAAAATCGCAACCCAAAAGATGTTCCTCCCCCGTAATCACGAAAAAAATGATTTTATACTTATCTGCCGAGAGCGTCTCGACGTTGGTCCAAAGTCACTTAAGTAAAACGCGCATTTTGGTTGAGCGGGAAAAAATCAACAACGTTGAGACGCTGTCCTTGTACGGCAGGACATGCGCCCGCGAGTTAAGCAGAAGAGATGTGCGCCTGGGCGACGTCGAGCAGGCGTGGAGAAAGGACACTCACGGTGGGGCACGCGAGGCATGAGCCCGATGCGCACGCTGGCTGCTTCATTCAACAGCGTTGCGACACTGTTGAGCAGCGTCTCGACGCTGATTACTTCCAAATCCAAAATTTCCAGATTTTGGCATTGAGACGCCAATGGTAGCCTCTCAACGCTGCCTTTCGGGTTTGCACTCTTTTAAGCACCATTTCTTCGTTACTTAGCCGATTTAGCTCATCTTAGGCCCATTTTTCAATCCAACTCGACCCAGATCTTTATTTTCGTCTCGAATTACTCTGTTCTACAAAGTAAACAATAATTGCATCAAAGTACACTTAAAATTCCACAAAACCTCTATAATTTAGACACTAAAATAACACCTTTTAGAGTGTTATCAATGAATCTTGGAGCAAGGTAGCCAACCAAGCTTTTGCTTCATCTCTCAAGGAATAGGAAAACAAAGATAATCTCAAAGCATCCTTGGAAACTCCCTGGATAACAAACAAATCACTTACTCTTAGAAAATTCTTCAAGTGTAAGTGAGGATCTTCTGCAATTAATCAATGAAATTGTTCTACTGTTTGTAACATGATAGGCTTCATCTCAAAATTGGCTACTTGATATTTAGCCCGACTATCTCCCGATTTAACTCATCGAAATAGGGGCAACATAGTCTTTGATGGTTCTTTCCCTGTCATTGGCTAAAAGAATAGGGTTTTCAACCTAATCTACTGATCCAATTTGTTGTCACATCGCTACTTCAGGTAATTGAACTCCTCTTCTATTTGATTGTCGGTTCAACTGCTCTGTCGAACCTTCTGCAGTAAAGGTAGTTGTTGTTCCATTAAATTCACTTGATTTCCTAACTCTCTTCGTCTTCTTCTCCAGAAACTTCTTTCAATTTTTGGATCAAACACAACTTCCAAACCAGAATTATCGTTCATATATCAATGTCTACAATGTCAAAAAAATTTAATCATTTCAAATTAAGCTTTGATTCACCAAAGGAAATAAGTTTCAAACAAGTTAGAATTTAAATTAACCAGAGTAATGATGCCAAAAAACTTGTTGCTCGTGTAGAGTGAAGTCAAAATGTGCAGTGACAACTACACTAAGGATCTGCAAGTGTACACAGTAAACAACAAGTGATAAGTATTTATATCATCTCCTCAAAGATTAGTGGTAAATTGTAACTTATTCTAGCTCAACTTTTAGTGAATTCATAGGTGAACAAGTAAATGATTGTGATTTTTGTATTAACGAATGTTTGACTAAACTAAATGATAGACTAAAAACAATACGAATGAGTAGGTTCAAATTAAGGTATAATGTTAATTTCCTTCAAATAGAGTGTTGAAACAAAAGAATTGCATAATCAAATCATACAACAATAGTCTCAGAATCCTCTCAAATTTTCCAAATATCTTTAGTTAACTCCATTTAACCTATATAAATTCAACTTGTCGCATTCGTGCATTAGGTGAGTAATTATCTCTAACCTCCCCACTTAGCTAGCCAACAACTAACCTAATCAAGAGACTAATGTATTTTAAAGACAAACTACTTCTCTTTATTTCTCCCGAAACTTAGAAAGTTATTCATGGGTGTTGGCTAGACAGGCACAAATATTAAATAATTAAGAATGCCTTAAAAACAATTCAATTAAACACACTTTACTTTCGTTCTAAATCAATTCAATAACATCACCCTTAATCCTCACCTGAAGGTGATTAATTCATGCTACAATAATGAAAATACATAAAACCGAATAACGATGACAATGAGTTCATAAAGACAATTGATGCGAATAAAAGAATATGTAGAAGTATATTGCTCCGATAAAAATTCTGCATGAATCTTCTTTTTTGCTTCAACCATGACTGACAATGTTTTTTATCTACAACGTTTTCTTCGTCTTCAACTTCTTGACCTTATTCCTCGTGCGAAGAATAGTAGAAAGCTTCTAAGACTCTAAACTTGGATCAAAATTAAACCAAACTCTCTTGTTTAGGCGGCAACCTTTTCTTTCACTAAGTCTTCTCTTGTGATTAGAAGGCTCATTAGGTCAAATAATCCAAGTGTCACCAATCCAATGGCTACTAGATTTCAAAAAGAAGGATTTTATCTTCATAATTTACAATTCCATTATTCTCGCGCGTAATATCTGCTTTTATTTTGCTACAAAAATACTTGATAATTCTCTTGGCAATTTTCTTTTAGAATAATGACAAAATAACTGAAATTAGAATCAATTAAGTGCAAATCTCTCAATAATCATTCATTTGATGTTTCAAATAAAATAATTCTATAACATGGGAATTTCCAAGAGTTCTAAATGCAAAACAAAGGTAAACATAGCAATTTCACTAACAAGGCATAGACACTGATATGCTCATGATCAGGCCCAACAAAGTGTCACCGCAAGTGTACGGAATCGTGATGCTTAATTCCCCTAATTATTGACTGATTCTTTCCGATTTTATTTAGGGAACTCAAAATTCATGAAACCTCGGGAATTAGAAAGCAATAAAAAAAAAACTCCTAACGGGTGAAAAAAAAACGATGAAAAAGTAGTTTTAGGGTGTTGGGGTTATTTATCGACCCAATTAAACCATCAATTAATCAACCGAGTGCATATCCTTCACCTTTTACCTAAGTCTAGAATTTCATAAATTTGGGTTTCCTCTCTCGAGCTCAATCACCCTCAATTAATAACCCTAATTCAATTTCTTGCAATTAAACTAACAATTGGAAATAAAATTATTCATCTACAACCTCACAATATTTTCTATTACTCTAGTACATATAAGAAATCGTGTTCAAAACCCAAGGCCTAATTTATCACCCTCTCTCTCGAGCAAAGTAATCAATGCTACTACTTAACAATTAATGGTCATTTAATTGCAAGAACATTAATGCTGGAATTTGACAGATAAAGTAGAAAAATCAATGCATTCCATAAATAATCAACGAAATTTAACGGGTCTTTAAAATCCCAACACCCTAAAAGTAAGTAATCTAGCTCCTATACATTATGATTTAATCCAAAAAAATCCCAAACGAAACCAGAAAAACAAACAGATAATTTAAAAGAAAAGGAAAGCTCGAACTCCGAGATGATTTCCACGCCATTTCCATCGTGAGCACTCTTCTCAAGGTGAGAAAACTCAATCCCGAGCACTCCAAGGTCTCCCAAACTATACAGAATAATTAGCCCATCAATTTTTGTCGAGAATCATTGGAATTTGCACCCAAAAAGTCTTCCTTCTGACCCTAATCGTGAAAAATGCTTTTATACTGAACTGCCGGTAGTGTCGAGACGCTATGGACAACTTTTTGATGCTGGTCCTAGTTCTCTTAAGTGAAACGTGCATTTTGGATGAGCGGGAGAAAAATCAACAGCGTCTCGACGCTGTCCATTGTGCAGTAGGCTAGCGCGTGAGCGGGCGATGGGCGCAGACGAGGCTCACGCAAGAGGCGCGTGCCTGGGAAGTCAATCTCATACAGACACGCGACGCTTGAGCATGGGCGTGCAATAGGCGTGCAGGCGTTGGCACAGTAGGCATGGCAGGCTGCTCATTTCTACAGCGTTGTGACGCTGTTGAGCGACATCTCAACGTTGATCAACTCCAGATTCAAAATTCTCAGATTTTGGTGTTGAAATGCCCAATGATAGCATCTCAACCCTGCCTCTCAGGTCTGCACTCTTTTGGGACCCATTTCTTCGTTACTTAGCCAATTTAGCTCATCTTAGGCTTGTTTTTCAACCCGACTCGACCAAAATCTTTATTTTTGCCTCGAAATGCTCGGTTCCTACAAAATCAACAATAATTGGATCAAAGTATATACAAAATCACGCAAAACCTCTATAATTTAGGCACTAAAATAGCACTTTTTAGAGTGATATCAGCTCAACCCTACCATAAGTGGCTTAGGCAACCCTTGTATAAACAAGCACCTTCTAAACATATATGGTAACAGCTAGCATTCACACAAAGAATCACCCAAGGGAAAGAGGAATGGACTTACCATGAAGGTCAAGGCTTTGGATTGAGAGAACTTATTCTTAATCCAAAATGAAACACTCCACAAGTTTGGCAACCAACCTAAGCTTGAATGTTTCTAAGGGTTTCTGCAACAAGATCAAGTGCACGAAGCTTTCATGATTTTGGGGGCAAAGAAAAAGCTTATGGCTAATTTTCATTTCATTCATTAAAGTCTTAGCTTCCTCTTCAAATGTATAAGGAGATGACTATTTATAGGCATTTTATCCTAAAAAAAAAAAGCTTAAACTAAACCTAAACTAAACTAATTACAATATTTGTAGGGTTTATTTTCTGAAAATGCATAATAAAGTTACATAACCTTAAACTTGGGCCTAAGAGCTATTAAATAAAATACACATGAAGCCCAAGAGAAGAATACATCAAAAGAATAACGAAAAACATGAAATTAGGGTTTAACGCCTAAATTATCCCTAAAAGTAGGGCCTTCATATTTGGATGCGTCAAGTTGTCTTGAAGGTTGTTTCTCCACTTTCCCTTTTTCTTCTTTGAGCCTGACATTCCATTTGTTAGAGTGAAGACCTTCTTTCTATTTGTTGAACTTAGTGGGTAGATGTGTCTTTACTTGAAGCATATCATCGTCTCCCTCTTGAAAGGGATTCGATCTCAAATCCATGCAAATATTATAAAGAAAAGTAATTACGTTGGTAATGTGTAGGATGAGTTATATTTAACGAACCTTGTAGGCTACTCTTGAAGTCATGAGAGGTCAAAG
This sequence comes from Telfairia occidentalis, assembly GCA_026257165.2. Lineage (NCBI taxonomy): Eukaryota > Viridiplantae > Streptophyta > Magnoliopsida > Cucurbitales > Cucurbitaceae > Telfairia > Telfairia occidentalis. The sequence continues at coordinate 5,398 of JAOANK020465391.1, read as the reverse complement.
TTATTGTTTTTCTAAGTTTCATCTTTGCAAATTTTTGACAAGTGCTTGGCTCTATCCAATGGCATCTCCAATTCCTTGCATCTTTCTTGATAATATGCTTTAATTTCTTATAAAAGTTCGTATGTAAGACTAAGCATACATGGCTTAAGTTCTCTCGTTAGATAACACTCTTTACGTGGACCTTAAAACCCCTAACATTAAGCTCTTCTTTTGTATCACTATGTTGATTATCGTGTAAGTTATGGTCAAGCAATTCAATTTCTAAGTGCTTGGAACTAGATTCATTTGATGCAATACATGGATTAACACTTAATTCATCATGATATAGAAGCACAATAGAAAGAATAACATTAGGGCCATGTACTTCTAAGCTCTCTATAGTGGAAACATGTCACTATTCTTCCCATGAAAATACATGATTAGATGGTAAGGTATGGTGCAATGATTCATCAATAGGTAGCAACACATCATTAACCTCACCATTGTTGATTCTTTCTTGAATATGAACATACTTGATTGGTTCAATTTCCAAGTTCTCAATTTTATTCCTATCTTTTTCTATCACGTTCAATTCTACAGATGTTTCTTCATGAATGCTATGTACAAAAGAAGTAGTAGGCACGACATCATGGCATGCATAAAGGTGGAACTAGCAAGCAATGTTTTTCTACGTCCCCTATTTTCTAACCCAACAACATAATCATTACTTTTAGGTTTAAGAGTATCATACCTCAAACTCTTCCTAACTAGTCTCCCTTCAATCGTGAGAGCTAAGTGTAACATTTCTTCCAAATCTTGATAGATTGGAGGTCTATCTTGTCGACCATATCTTCACTTAGGCCACCAAGAAAAAGTGCCATGGTTGCCTCCTCATCCTCTTTTACATCGAAGCGGTTTAGTAAGGTCTCCATCACTTTGTAGTAGTCTTCTACGCTTTTGGTACCTTGGTTCAACCATTGGAGTCTTTGTGCATTGTTTTCTGAGAAGTGTTTAGAAATAAACCTCTTTCTCATGCACTTCTTGAGTTCTTTCCAAGTAGCTATGAGTGGTAATTGTACTATTCTCTTATGCATCAACAAATGATCCCACCATTCAAGTGCATAATCTTTAAAATAGGATATGGCAACACATACCTTTTTTCTTCTCGGAAATAGTCGCATCCAAACACAAAGTTGGCCTTCTTTTCCCATTAGATGTACTCTTTGAGGTTGGATTTCCCATAAAATTTAGGAAACTTAATTGTGATCCCTCCCAAGGCTTGGTCTTCTTCCCTATGTTCCCTCATTGGACAATGATGATGGTGATGGTTATAAGGTATTCTTCTCTTCTTTGGTAACCTCATCTCCTCCCTCTCCCTCGACCATGGTACCTAGGTGCTCTTGCAGGTACTTCCTCTTTGTCCAAGTAGTTATCTCCCTCATCAAACTCCATAGAGTCATAGCCTTCATCACTTTCTCGGCCTAATCCCTAGGTGGTCGGTTTTATGGGAGAATTAGAGGGCTTGTCTTTCCACCTCATGTAACCTAGCACCCATTCTTTGCACTTGGGTGGTGAGTTGTTCTAGGCTTTAACGAACTATTTCTAAGTTTTCTTAGCGTGGTTCTACCCACCTTGGACTACCTACCTCACTAGATTCACTCTCTTTGTTCCTTACCTCTTGATTGTTTCTTTCGTCTTGAGGTACTCTTTATAATTATTCATTACGACTACAAAACAAAATAAGGTCAGAGAAAAAAATACAATAAGTGGATCTTATTGATTTCTCCTCTCTTCTCTCTCTCTTCTTTTCTTTTTTTTATCCCTCACAAGCCACTCAAGGTTGAAGTCCTCTTTCTAACAGCCTCTCAAGTTTAAAATGATGAGGTAACCATGAGTGTGCAAGCTTGTCTCAAGCAATCAATTCCCTTGAATCATCGAGTTAGATTGCTCGTGGTGAATCATAATTCGATCAAGATGTTAGAGTAATAAGAAAGTAGGAACAACAAGAGAGTAACACAAGGTAGCAAGAAGATTAGACAAAGATAGCACAATACAAGCAGCAGTCAACACAACGTTTCCCAAATTTTTTGCAAAATTTCAAGCATTAGTGTGAACAATACACTCATGAAAAATTAAATTTAAAATAATATTTGGAAAGCTTAGGGTGTCTAGTTTAATCATGCCAAATATCATAAAGAAATTAGTTCTAATTTGGAACAAATTAATGAAACAAGACATACTACTCAGCAACGCAATGTAACAGTGAAATTCAGTAAGAGACTCAAATTGCAGCTATTGGCGTGAGCAAGCGACTCATGCAAATTCCAAACGAAAAGCATATTCACTTAAGGAATTCACCTAAAAACTCTTATCAGAGCTGCTATTCAATTCGGATCAGTAGATTTGGACAAATATCTCTTAGAGTGAAGATTGGTCAAAACTGTAAAAACGTTGTTTTGGAAAATAGTGAATGGACAATGTCTATGCAAGCAGCAATTTTTCAAAATCATATTTTGATGAGTATGGAAGGTTGTGGAATTTTTCAAAATCAAACAACAACGTTTTTGGTTGTGACAGTACACTATTTTGAGTTAATTGTCCTATTCCATCTTTTAAAGGGGTATCCATGTGAGGTTTTGACTCCAAATTCATTTAGAAGGTCTTATAGATATTCTAAAAGAAATGAATGGGATTTTCACAAATAGAAAATAAGGAAAACGGCTTGGTTTGGAGGCTGAAAGTCAAGGTTGACAGTGAAGTGTTGTTACTTCTCCTTCCTCAGATAGCTTAAAATTCTTCTTCATTTTTTTCCTACCAAATGAACTCTAAATGAGCTGAAACCTTCCAATCTAAAAGTGGACTCAACAAGCTTTAAAAAAAAAGTATTAAGTTAGCACGAGATCAAGGCAAGAAGGCATATAACAAAAATGCTCAATCAGATGCAATAGCAATTTTTTCACAATAAACTTCCTCTTTTGTTTTTCTTTCTTCTCTTTTCTCTTTTCTTTTTTTTTTTTTGGGTCTTTTTTATTTTTTTTTACTTCTTCTTCTTCTTCTTCCTTTAAAAAAGACCCAGCAAGCTATAAGTAAAATAGAAAACTTAAGATTGAAAATAACATAAAAGTTTCAAACACCTCTTGGTTATCAAGCAATGGTTGGAGCTTGAAAGAAAAATGTTAGAAAGCAAGTAACATATATGGGTATATGTCCAATCTTGAGCCTAAGCTCTGATACCAAATGATATGGTCAACCCTACCACAAGTGGCTTAGGCAACCCTTGTATAAACAAACACCTCCTAAACGCACGTAATAACACCTAACATACACAAAGAATCACCGAAAGGAAAGAATAATTTACTTACCTAGGAGGTCAAGGCTTTGGATTGAGGGAGATGTCGATCTTCATCGAGATTGCTCTCAAATTCATAGGAACATGCTTTATTAATAAATTGGCTTATCAAGATGATTTCACATTATCGAGGGGTGTCTCTAACACTTATTGATAATTAATTTTCAATGCTTGGTGTTTCTTGGTTGGGTGAGGACCGTCCCATCTATGTCAATAATTACATAGGTGCTTCGACGTTTAACGTCCTTCACCTATTACGGTTCCTCTCATGTTGGCTCTAGAGCGCCTGCATGTTGCAATTTTTTTCGTAGGACCAAGTCGCGAACCTTGTATCATCGAGTTGTAGAATCTAGCCATTTGATTTTTCTACTTAGTGTTCCAAAGCTTCAAGTTGACCTTCTTAGAAAAAACTTTTCATTCGAAATGTCAATAACCAGACTTCCATGGGTACTACAACTTCAAATTTTAAAGCTGACATTGTTCAAGCCGAAGGACATTATTTTGTAGTAGTAAAACCCTTAGTCTATGATGGATGTTCTTTGTTTGACACGTGAATCTTTATCCAGTTATAGCCCAAGTATCAATCCAACAAGGTTAGTAGATGGTGTCCTCTAGTATCATTGAAAAGCTAATCGATCCGAGGTAGGGGAAAGTTGCCCTTGAGGCATGCTTTGTTCAAGCTGGTGAAGTCAATGCAAACCCTCCATTTGCTACTTACTTTCTTGACGATGACCACTTTCAAGAGCCATGAGGAAATGACCGTCTCTGATGAAATCTACATTGATAAGTTTTTCCACCTCGTCTTCAATGGTTGCGCTCTTGGTGTCATGTATCGGCCGTCATTTTTGTTTGATCGGTTTGAATTTACGGTCAAGGTTAAGTTTGTGCACCTTGATTTTGGGGTCAATGCCCAACATATCCCAGTGCGACCACGCGAAGACATCAATATTCACTTTGAGAAATTTGATGAGATTGACCCTTTCGGCAGCGCCTAGCTTGGTGTGGATGGTGATGTGCTTATCACCATTCAGCAACGAAACATGCTCAAGTTTCTCTGTAAGAGGGCTATGTTTCTCGATCGTCTTGCTTTGCATTAATAAGAGTTCTTTTCCAACCCCACTATGCACGTGGTCCTCTCGTCTCCTTCATGACCAACATTTAACATTCTCACGAAGCGAGTTATTATTCCAGACAACCTCCTACACCGTTCGGAGTTGGGTATTTCATTACTTGGTGAAATGTGTAGGGGATAGCTTAAAAAGCTTGGATGTGGTAGGTTGGTTGAGGATGGCATTGTACACAGAAGCGTTGTTCACCACCACAAACTTCACTATCTTCATTACTTTATCGATTTTCTCTCTCAAGGTGATTAGAAGCTCTATACACCCTTCTAGGGTCACCTACTCTCCAAAAAATTTGATTAACGACTATGGGCAAGTCTTTAGCTGTCTTATTCCCAATTCTAGAGTGGTAAGCATAGTTAATGAGAGCACATAGTTAGATGCTTCTTTGTCAACCAAGACTGGTGGACTTTAACGTCATCAATGTCTACCTTGATAACTAAGGGATCATTATGCAATGAATGACCCTTATGTATCCTGCCCAGCAAACTCAATTACAGGGACAGGCTTTAAGGTCTACATTGAGCAAACCTCGTGTCTAGCTTTTCAAACTAGTGCTTACCTTTTGTTTTTGGACTGGCCGCCCAAAGGGCCTCTGAAGATTGTGTGAATTTACTTGAGTCAATCTCTCCATCGCTTGATCTCTATTTTGCTGGGTGGAGGTTGAGACTTCACCCCATCTAACATACTTTTTCTAGTAGTCTATCTCGATGAGAGACTTTATCTGCTTCTTCAAATCTAAGCAGTTTGGGGTGTCGTGTTAGTGGTCCGTAAGGAAACAACAAGACTTTCTGCAATCTCACTTGTTGGCTCCCAAACGGACGCGTAAAGAGGCCAATGTCGTCCATGTTGGGGTTGCTGCCCTAAATCTCGTGAGTTTCGTAATTTTTGTAATTATTGTAAACAAATTATTTATTTAATCAAATAAGATGTTATTTTATTTCACTTA
>JAOANK020465094.1:0-13055 GCA_026257165.2 Telfairia occidentalis | reverse complement strand
GAAGCTACCCGAGAAACTCAAGGACCCAGGGAGTTTTACTATCCCTTGTACTATTGGTAGCTTAGAGATTAATCGTGGTTTGTGTGATCTTGGTGCTACTATAATCTCATGCCTCTATCTGTTTTTAGGAAATTGAACTTGGGGATCATGCAGCCGACTACCATCCGACTTCAATTAGCTGATCGATCGATGACATACTCGAAAGGTATGATAGAGAATGTGTTAGTTAAAGTTGACAAGCTCATTTTTCCTGTAGATTTCATAGTCTTAGACATGGAAGAAGACTCAGAGATGCCCATCATTTTGGGAAGACCATTCTTGGACACTGGAATGGCCTTAATTGACGTCCAACAAGGTAACCTCACCTTAAGAGTAAATGGCGAGGAGGTAAGCTTTGACATCTATAAAACTCCTAAGAACCCTCTTGAGGTAAGTATCTGTTACAAGTTGGATGTTAAGAATAATAATTACGCAAATGTGAACTCTGAAATATCTAAATTGTCTGATATAGGGAAATGCATACTCAACCCCACTTGTGGTAGTTTCAGTGCTTTAAATGAAATTATGCATTCTTCCCCCACTCAGAAATCTGTTCATATGAATATGCATCCTTCTTTGTTTGTTGTGGATGATCATGTTGAAAATTTCTCTTTGCCTGCTAATGATGCGAAATGTAGTTTGAATGTTAAGCCTTCTGATTCGAATTTGAAACTACTACCCTGCATATACGATATGTTTTTCTTGACTCTTCTATGCATATAGTTATTCCTGCCACTATGAGTAGAGTAGAAGAGAATACCTTCTTAGATGTGCTTCGTAGGGTGAAGAACGAGTGCGAAAAGGAGGCACAATGGATCCAGGACATGGTGTTTAAAGAATGAGTATTCGAGGGCCAGTCTAGCTAGAGACGTTAAGCCAAACACTTGTTGGGAGGCAACCTAAGCCTTTTTTTTTTTGTTTTCTGCTTGATTGAGTTTGTGTTTTTAGGTGTTGTTTGCCTAAATCTCACGAATTTTGCACATATTTGCCCTCTTTTTCAGGATTCTTAGTACGATCGTACTCAGTCCACAAGTCTACCGTATAGTGAACCTTTCCTTACTCCAGGCATTAAGTGGCTGTAAATCTCGTTCCCGCGTTGAACCTTGATCTTTTGGGATGCTATCTTTGATTTTGGATACTGTCTATGATCCTCTATCTCCCATCAGGGCAGTTAGGGTTTAGGCTCTACTCTTATTTTATGTTCATGCATGTTTAGTGATTTATACATTGAGGACAATTTATGCTTTAAGTTTGGAGGATGTGTTTGAGTTGCTTAGATGTTCCATTGGTCGAAGTAGGAGAGCCTCAAGAGGTTTTTCTAAGGTCACTCCAGGCTTATAAGGACTAGGACTAGAAGGGCTTGCACACACACACATGAGGGTTGAAAAGAATTGGCCTTGAAATCTCTCGGTGATAGAATGTGATGTAAGTTTCTATGTTCGCATCTACATGTCTATTGGAGCATTGAGGCATGAGTCAATTGCATGCTTAGAGGAGTTTCATTATCTTGTTAGTGTTCTATTTTAATTTTTCTCGGGACTAGCAAAAGATTAAGTTTGAGGGTGTTTGATAGCACACGATAATGTGCTATCCTTAGGCTTGATTTTAGCTAGTTTGGTTCGATAATTTTGGCGCTTTCACGTGTTTTTATGTTATATTACAGGTGGAGCATAATTAGAAGGAAATATGATATTTTGGGATGATCGAGTCAAGAAACGAGCTTAAAAAGACCAATTTTGGCTAAGCAACCAAAAAAAAGAGGCAAAAAAAAAAGGGCCCAAGGAGGCAGCGTCAAGACGCCATGCACAGGCGTTAAGACGTTGAAATCAGCTAGAATTTCTGAGCTTGGATCATCAGCATTGAGACACTGCTCAACAGCGTCGCGACTCTGTTGAAGACAGCATCATTACCGTGCAGCTGCGCGTGCAGGCATCACCCCCCCTTCCCCGCTCATCCGTACGCTCGATGCTACCACGACCCAGCTCAACGCCTCAACGTGTGCCTCTACCGCCAAGCGCGCATGCGCGTGCCTCTCCTACCCAACACGTGAGCACCCTGCCCTTGCCACTCAAGGATAGCATCTCGACACTGTTAATTTTTTTTTACCTCCCCCAAAACGCACGTTTTGGAAAAGTTCTTCTAACCAGCGTCACGACGTTGTTTTATAGCGTCTCAACGCTCTCGATAGATCAGTATAAATGTGTACTTTCTCGGTTAGGGCCGTAAGAATGGTTTTTGGGGTGCGATTTTTTATGGGTTTCGACAAAAATTGATGAGGCTACTGTTCTGGAAGGTTGGAGTGCTCGGGATTGGGTTTTCTCACCTCAAAAAGCGTGCCCACGATGGAGATGACATGAAATTCATCTGGGAGTTCTCTTTTTCCTTTTATTTTTAGTTTCTTGTCTATTTTGTGGGATGTTTCTGGACGTTTCTGTACTGATTCATGATGTATAGGGGCTAATTTACTTGAGTTTTAGGGTGTTGGGATTTTAAAGATCCATTAAATTTGTTGATTCTTTATAGAATGCATTGAATTTTCTGCTTGCTTTTCAAATTCCTGAATTAAATACCCTGCAATTAAGTGGCCATTTATAGTTAGGTGCAAGCTTTTATTATCTAGCTTGAGAGAGGGTGATAAATTAGGCTTTGAATTTGAACACGAATTCTTGTATGCACGAGAGTGATAGGAGAGTGCGTGAGGTTGTTGATGAATATTTCGTTTCCAATTGCTAATTTAATTGCAAGAAATTGGATTAGGCTAATCAATTGAGGGTGGTTGAGCTCGAGAGAGGAAACCCGAACTTATGAACTTCTAGACTAGGCAAAAAGGTAAAGGAAATGCATTCGAATAATTAATTGACTGTTTAATTGGGTCGATAAAAATAAACAAAAATACCCTAAAACTGTCATTCCCTCAATTTTCTTCACCCATTAGCGAGTTTCCTTTATTGTTTTCTAAATTCTACTACTGTATGACTTTGAGATCCCTAGATAAAATCGAAAGAATTAGTTGATGACTAGGAAAATTAAAGAACACGATTCCCTGAGGACGATACTTGGCCTCTTTGTTGGGCCTGATCATCAACTCTTAAGGGAGCAATTCTAAATGAGTAAATTCCAATCTTGTACAGTTGAATTCCCAGCTCCCTACTCAAACAAAGTCTCAAAAAGGTAGGCTTATTGAGTTGGCGTATCTGGTCACTTTCACCCTTACTAATCAAAGGATTGCCTTCACAGGTAGGAGTTCACAACCGACTCTAGATTAAGGTAGAGTCACCTATGATTATCCTAGTGAAGTGTAAGTCTCTTTCAACAAGAGCGTTATACTGGGAGACGAATCACTTCACGGTCCGGTCTTATATATGTCGCACATATATAGGTTACTGCCACTCACAAGTCTCCACATGAACATTTAGGATCAAAACGTTTGTGGCACTTTACAACACTTGTAACAATCACAAAGCGGGTTGTATCTGTAGTGTCACCAGGATAAGGCACCAAACCTTATCCATATACTACATGATCTACCTGTATGTCTCCAGATACATGTTTAAGCTTTCATGAAATAACCTTCGATATTGGTTTATTGCATTGAGTTTATGCACACTAAATGTCGAATAAAATAACTATTATTTTATTAAATAAATAACTTGAGTACATAAGGAATTTACAAATTACAATACCACGAGGTTTAGGGCATCAACTCAAACACTCTGAAGCAAGAAGGCAAACAATCCACAACGAATGTTGAACAAGAAGCACCTACTAAAAAAGAACTTGCGGCCCCAGTTGAGGAGGTGCAAGAAACTCCAATACCCACCACAGAGGAGGAACAAATAGTTGAACCCATGGTAGGTGAAGTCGTTGTGAATGAAACGCGAGTGGAAGAACTCATTGTTGATGAGACACATGCTGAACAATCACCTAATGATACCAAGAGAAAGAAGAAGAGGAAGAAGAAAAATAAGGTTGTGGTTGAAGGCAAGCCGGAAACCCCAGAGGACCTTATCCCAGCGAAACCCAGTCCAGAAAAGGTGCTTAGAAAAGGTAAGAAATTGATGTTGAAACCTTTACTGGATCATCAGTTACCTAACCGCAACCGCCTGATCAATGCCAATGCCAAATACCGCTATGAAGATCAAGAAGATGGATTTTTTGGCTGAGAGAGGACTTCATGAAGCCAATGATGCACTCCCTCGATTTATTTTTACTGCGATCACCTATCATTCTTCGGAGTACTTCTGCAGAAAATCTGAACTCACTATAGTTGGAATAGTCTGAGAATTTTATGCAAACCTCGATGAACAAAATGGTTTTGAGACAATAGTTAGAGGGTTCCCTATTAACTTTTCACCCTACGCCATCAACAATCTATACCACCTACAAGACTTCCCACACGCTATCTACAATGAGATGACGACTGCTCCTTCACAAGAACAATTGAACGTTGCAATAACAGAGGTGGAAATTGAAGGTGCACAGGGGCGTGTTTCTTCAACTGGCTGTAGGACATTCCAATCTGCTTTCTTAAAGAGTGAGGTAAACATCTGGCTATCCTTTCTCGAACTCCGACTACTACCTATGACGCATGATTCCACGATCAAGAAAGATTGCATACCCCTAGTATTTGTTGTACTTTGTTCTTTTAGCATGTATGTAAGAAAAATTGTCACCCTAGAAATTTATATATATTGCAAAAAGAAGGTGGGAAAAATCTTCTTACCAAACACAATCACCGCACTATGCAAGTAGGCTGGTGTTTTCATATTTTTAGATGACATACCCCTGTTTGACAAAGAGGTGATTGACTCAATCAATTTAGAGCGGTTGAGAAGAAACATAGTACCACAATGAGTCAGAGGCTTGTTGAGTAGGATGCATCATTTACTGGAGCAATTGGAGTTGGTGATGGATCCATTGGAATATCAAGCGAGGCAATACCAAACATATTTACTCCCGTAAAAGAGACATTGCCATTAAAAAGGCAATACAGGCAAACTTCACTAAACCATTCGATGAAGGCTTCCCTCTATTTTCAGATGATCTAATGTACCTATGGATTCAACCACCTTTTGTTCTACATGAAAAAGATGAGGAGGAGTAGGATGCCGCATTCGAAGAATGAAGATGCAGCCAGATGGTTTCTAGGGATGTTGGTTGTCCCTCTCTCTTCTACTTACAATATATGTTTATACTTTCTGTTTTTACTTTCTTTGTTTTTTTCTATTTATGATGACCTCCCCAACACTGTGAAATTATTATTTTGTAACCCCTGTTCTAAATCAATGACGTCTGTATTAGGTTTTGGGGAAGTATACATTTTGCTGCAGCATTCTAGCTGTGTTGTCAATGAACATCTCTCTGTCTCAACAAATATTTTGACCAGCAAAAGTAGAACTTCATAAACAGTTTAGTGAAAGACCACATTTGATTAGTATGAGAGCTTAGTTTCTATTTCTTGGGGTTAGAAACTTATTGACATAGATTCTTTCTGCATAAATAAACCCACTTATTTTTCCTAGTCTTCAGAACCTGTTGTTCGTTTAGTTGATCTCCAGGAAACTTTGCTCCAGTAATCAGAAGAAAATTTTGTTTGCCCGATCAAATTTGTCCTGGATGCCTTAGACTAAGTTTGGGGATTTAACTCCACTTTATTCTTTAGCACATTGAGGACAATGTGCATTCTAAGTTTGGGGATGCTGAGTCCCTTTGGTGATTTTTTCTTGTTGAACCTTATTGAATCCAAATTATAAATGAATGTGCTTTATAATGTACATTCCTCTATTGTTAGTAGTACACTCCTCTCCCTTTTAGACACTTGTGTTCTTCTTGAAAATTAGGAGACAAGTGAATATTTAAAAAAAAATTGAGAGAAAAAAGGAATTACGAGGGATGAGTGTTGTCTCAATGTTTATGTATCTTTAGAATAGGAACACTTGCTATTAGGAATATAAATGAAATTCCTGATAAGTGATGAGTCTTGAAAAAAAGGCTATGATCTGAAGGGAACAAAATCTTTGTTGGGTACATTTCTTTTGAGAGAGTAATGTATGAGCAACTTTTGTAAACTGAAACCTAAGGTACCTAAAGACAGGAGAGAAAAGAAAACATGATAAGATTCTAATTGAGAGATTGCACAATAAGGTTGATGACTTAGGAGTTAGCAAATCAAGAGTTAAAGTCTTTAGAATAAGTGAAATTTGTGGCATGTACAGAAAGATGAAGAGAAGATAAGGGATTGACCTAAAGGAGATATTAGACAGCTTGATAGTTGATAATCTTTCACTGGATTGTTTATCTAACTCTGTTGTAGGATTCTAATTGTCATATCAATTGTTTTGCTCTCTCATCATTTTTAAAGTATTACTCGAGGAGGAGTAATAGTTCAAGGTTGGGGATTTTGATAACTCTCCAAAAGAGAGTTATTTAGAGTCTTTTAAGATAAAATTCATCTTATTCTTAGAGAGATTTCCCTCTAATTGGTGAAATAATTGCTTAATTTGTTTTTGTTTTGCTTATTGTACTTTTGAGAGTATTTAAATTATTACAACACTGTATCTAAAACAACATTTGATTATAATTGAGGAAGATTGTACTTAATCGCTACTGATTTTGGTTATTTTGTTGAGCAGGAAATTGATGAAGCATTATTTTAGCAAAATAATTTATCAAGAATTTATCCAACAAAATAGACAGACATAATCTGTGGGAAGATAATGAAAATTCAAAATTAGAAACAAAATTTATCTTTTACGAATTTAATCCACCGTATGATTAAGCCACGTGGACGATTTGATAGCACTCAACAAGTGCTATTTTAGGGCCTCTAATTTAGTAATTTTTTATTTTATACATGTACTTTGATGCTTTTATTTGTGAAATTTTGTAGGAACCCAGCATTCTAGAGGAAAAGATGTCCATGAGGTTCTCCGAGGCTAGAAATGAGCCAAAAAGCCTAAAAAAAATTGACTAAAGCATGAGAAGGATGAAGGAACAACCCGAGAGTTAGCATCTCAACGTTAGAGGACAGCGTTGAGATGCCCAAATAGTGACCAAAAGGTAGAATGCTCTAGCGTTGATATGCTAGAATAGTAGTGTCTCCACGCTACTTTAATTTGGCAAGTTAGAATGTGAAATTTCGATGTAGCGTCAAGATGCTATGTTTTATTTCTTTCCCTCGTACTTTAAAAACATGGTGGCAGTCTGGTAATTAAGGAGCATAGCGTCTCAACATTACTGCATAGCGTCTCGATGCTACGACAATTTGTATATATGTAAACTTACGTTTTAGGTTTTAGGGAGAGCCGTTATGAATAGAAAATTTCAAGAGATAGTAGCCAAAAGTCGATTTCTAGTGTGTTGAACAAAAGAGGAGCCATTCCTAGTGTGCGTGGAGGAAAACTAAGAGCACAAGGAGCGGCTTGACGGAGGAGACGACGTCAAGACAATCCAGGAGTTTTTCTTCTTCCTTTCTTTCCTTTTTGCTATTGTTTTGCAAACTGGTCTTATGATTTTCCAAAGCCAATGTGTGGTTAAAAATCTTGTAATCTTGGGGTGTTGGACTGTTTAAGTTTAATTTGATGTATTGAGTTTTCATGGTTAAATTTTGATTGTTAAATCGTCCTAGTATTTGTATATTTCATTGTTATTCTTGCATGAGAGTGTGGAATATAATTTTTTTTATTGATTTAGGTTGAAAAAGTGGTCAATACTTATGACTCAAATGCTAGGCTTTTCAAACTTATGCATGAAAGTGGTAGGTTGAAATTGAGACAAAATTTAGAATCACACCAATTGCAATATTTTCTTAACAATTGCAAGAAATTAACTTGTTAATTGAATGTGAGGATAGGTGAACTTGAGAAAGTAAACCTTAATTTGTTAGAATTTCTGAGCCTAGGATTTTAGCAATTAAAAGAGACCTAAAATTATTTAATAAGTCCAATTATCTTAAAAAGAACCCAACACCCTAGGATTCCCTTATCTTGAAATTTTCTTCCCTAAGCGTGCAACCTTTTTATCATAGTTTGTTTTAGTCTACCACAAAATTAATTGTTGGTTCTCTAGATAAAATTGGAATAATCAATTAAAAATTAAGAGAATTAGTAACCTGATTCGTAGAGGACGATACTTGGTCTTAGGACCGTTTTATATTACAATTTGACTCGTACACTTGCAGTAACGCAGTTGATTGTGATCACGATTTAACCTAATAGGTTTCCTAATCACAAAAGGAAGCTTATAAATACTATAGGAGGCCGCCAAAGAAGGGAGTCAGAAAATTAGGAGTTTTGAGTTTGAGTTTTTAGGTTTGGAGAATTCATCTTCGTCTAAGCCTTTTGTTTTCAAATTCAAGTTTGGAATTTTCTTCATTGTTGCTATTGTATTCCGTAAAGAGGAGCTTGTAGAAGAAGAACTTCATGGAAGTTAAAGAGAGAAGCGAGTATACTCAAGACACTAGTGGAGAAACCAATTCTACAACTCCTTAGGATTTTACGCATTATGATTTCGTTCACTATTTTCGAAAAAAAAGTACGTTGGATTGATTTATTTATAAGTGTGCTTATTATTTAATGTTTATGTATGCCTGACGAATATGCATAAATATCTTCTCTAAGTTTTGAAAAAAAACATGAGGAGCAAATTGCTTTTAAAATACATTAGCCTCTAGAGTAGGTTAGTTGCTAGCTAAGTGAGAAGGTTAGGAATAATCACTCACCTAATGCACAAAAACAAAAGGCTTAACTCATATAAGTTAGTGGAAATTAACTTAAGATACTTGGGAGATCTGGAAGGATTCCGAAAGAGTATTGTTGTGTGATTCGATCCTGCAATTCTTTTGCCTCAACATTCTATGTCAAGGAAAATAGCATGTTACCTTAATCTGAACCCATTCTTAAAACTGCTAAAGCATTATATTTGTTCTGTCTTTAAATTTTATTCAGCATTAGTTATAAAAACCATCAATCTCTTATTTTTGTTACCCTTGAATTCATTATGGAGTTAAGTATAAATAAGTTAAAATTTACCACTAATCCCTATGGATACGATATAAACATACTTATCGCTTGCTGCTGACTATGTACACTTGCATATGGATTTGTATGATTTCATCATTCACTTACACACACGCAAACACAAGGCAACCTTGGTAGTCTTAAAAAATATGGATCCCTCTATAGTTGCATCAACAATGAATTTTTTATTACTAGATAAGCCATTATAAAATAATTATACTTGTAACCAGTCTAGATAACCATGCTGCGGGCATTTTCTGAGCAGCTCCTTATATCTCTAATAGGCCTTATAAAGCTACTCGCCATCTACCTACCTGAAGATCTCTGTCTCAGTCCTTAATCCCTGAGTTTTGACTAAAGAGAAGAATTTGTGGAGAAAAGTTTAGGCTAACTCATCCTAAGTAGTAATGTTGTATGAAGGTAGGGACTCTAATCAATCTTTTGCTTTATCCAGCATCGAGAAAGGAAATAAGTGTAAGCAAATAGATGCATGAGAAACCAAATTTAATTTTATCGTACTGCGTATTTCAAGGAATGAGTGAATATGTTTTTGTGGGTCCTCCAACTAAGTGCCTCTAAAAGCGTTTTCCCTCGTCATTTGGATAAGACCACACGTCAGCTCAAATTTATTAACATTTATTGGGGTGTGTGCGATCCCAGGTTGAGCATTGAGGATCGTATGTTGAAAGTAATCTCGGATCGCCCTCAGGTCATCTACTTGCTCTACCATTGTCTCGGGCTCTCAGTTCTCTAAGCTTTCTCCTGAAAGTTCGATCAATCTATGGGTCAAAAAGAATAGGATTAAATGCCCCGAGCATGTTGCATATACCAAAAAAAACTAATACAAAGAGAAAAAGAAGTAAAAATACACCTTAAAGTAAGATCTACCTAAATGCTTCAATAATAAGAAAATAAAAAATACGCTGATCTTCGACAATGGCGCCCAAAACTTGATCGCACCCAACAATACGTTACCACAAGTGCACTGGCCAATCGTAGTAATAAAATGATTTGAAAATCGAGTATCGTCATCTTGGAATTGGTATTCTAATTCTCTTAGTTATCGATTAATTCTTTCAATTTTATTTAGAGAATTGAATGATGTGTAGCAGTTACTAATCTAAAACGCAAGTAAAATTAGCACGCTAGTGAATATGTAAAAGAGGAAAATTAAGGGACAACGTAGTTCTAGGGTACTGACATTGTTTACGGCATCATTAACCATTTAATTAAACTCAAGAGATGCATTCAATTGCCCATTTTATAATTCTAAGGTTTATAAACTCGGGCTTTCCCCACTCGAGTCCTCACTAAAAACTACGAACCTCATACACTCCCCTATCACTTTCGCACATAGAGAAACATATGTCTAAACTTGTATGTCTAAATTTTTACCCTCCCTCTCGAGCAAGACAGCAAAAACAACCATTAATACATTCATTGGCTACATAAATGCAAACAAAAAGTGTTGAAATTTAGAAGAAAATGGTAGACCATGCATTCAAGAGTTCAATAACATAATTAGTCGTCCATAAACAAACCAACACCCTAAAACTAATGAGTTTAGCTCTTATACATAGTTGAAGACAATTCTAAATGACTCATTACAATAGATTACACAAAGTAAAAGAGAGAAAAGAAAATTCTCGGTTGATTCTTCCTCGTCTCCAGCTTCGAACCGACTCTCGTGCTCTTAGTTTTCACCCGCGAACACTCATGAGGCTCCCAATCTATTCCAACATGAATGCCTAGTTGAAATCGTCGTTGTTCCTTTAGAATCGCACCAAAAAGGGCCCAAAAATCAAACTCCTAAAACTTAGAATAAAAAATTTGCATTTATAGCTCCAGGTGACAGCGTCGAGATGCTAGGGCTAGCGTCTCGGCACTGCCCTAAAAATAACCTAAAACGGCCTACGATGAAGTAATTTTTCCAAAAAAGGAATGTCGGAACATTGAGACGCTACTTCGAAGAGATTTAGGGGGTGGCAGGGGGCGCGCGCATGCGTGCCTCACTAATGGAGTCAAAACGTCAGTCTTGTCCTTGAGTTGAGTACACGTGATTATTCTAAACATTTTCTCCATCATTTGGGCATCTGAATGACCTAACTCAGCGTTGAGGCGTCATGCTCTAGCGTTTTAGATCTTTTCTAATCTATTCATTCATTCCTTAGGCAGATTTCCTCTTTGTAAGCTCGTTTTTCAACCTAAACAACACCAGATCCATATTTTCGTTATGAAATGCTCGGTTCCTACAAAATCAACAAATAAAGCATCAAAGCATACATGAAGCACTACAAAAAATATAAGTTTTTTATAGCATTTAAAGATAGCATTGTACAAAAACTTCTATTAAAAATTGAAAAAAGAAAGGCGGAATTGCACCAAAATTTCGCACTATTTGTGCACCAATTGTGATAAAGGACTATTTTATTCTTTTTTTTTTTTGCGAAAAAATTTTCAAACACCTCTTGTCTTTTCTCCTCTAAGCAAGCCTGAGTAAGTCTTCTTGCTCTTTTGAATCCTCACATTCAAATCCCCTTTCCCTTTTTCTCGCAATCTGGCCATAAGCAACAACAAAAGTTAATTCTTTTGACTCACTTCTTCTTAGCCATAGTATTAAAGTCAATTCTTTCTTAGTTTCTTAATATCTTTTGAAGTTGTCCGAATTTGAAAAAGAGAGTGAGAGAGAGTCGTTCCTAGTTGAATGGATCTGTGATGGTAAAAACCCAACGCAACATTTGTGTTATTCTACTGAGCAGTAAAATTTGGATTTGAAGCTAGGGCAGAATGTCGCCATTTACAATTTCGATTCGAGTTGTTGGTTAGGGCTTTGACAATGGGTGGATTGGATTTTTCCAATGGAAGTTGACTAAACAGCGTCACAATAAACTTCGGTGGCTGAAGGTTGTCGATAACTTAGTGTTCATGATGGATTGCAAGTCTACGACAAACAACGAACACATATCAAAGATAAGAAAGCAAAGGTAGAAATTTTAATAGAAAGAAAGTTATTTATATATTTAATGTAGCCTATTCTATTTATTGATAAAAAATATCCATTATTACTCCTCTTAACGTTTTCTTTTATAGCTCGTCCTTAATTGTTTTTCCTTATCTACATTGGTGTAGGCTGAAGAGCGTTAATGGATTATTAGGAAAAAAAAGAATTGTAATTTTTATAGCTCAATGTCATCATTTATTGAGCCTTTCTTTTTATCCACAATTATGATATAAAATTTTGCTTGCTAGGTGTAAATTTTTTTAAGTTCTTTAAGAGTGTTGTCAAATATGAGTTTTCTTGTTCTTCAGTCAGTATTGCTAAATAAGGTTCTTTATTCAATCAATGTTGCCAGAATATTCTTTAAGAATATAACTTTTAACTATATACTTTTTATGCTAGCTATCAAGGGAATGAAATAAGTAAACTATTAAAGTTAAATCTACCTTATCAACCTTTTCATTTATGCTCTTGTGAATTGAACATTAGAAATAACATGACAAATTAGAAATAATAAGTACTTGTAGTATATTGTTAAAAGGAGAGATCTGAAGTTTCTAGGCTTTGTAATTTTTTTTTGCTTCTTCTGTTAAGAATAATCCCTTGTTAACAACACCAAGTTCAATATAAAGAATGAAGTTCTCATTCGGTGGAAGAGATTTTCATTTTACAGGGTCTAGAATGTGTTTGATGAACTGCTTCTAAACTTTAAAGTTTGTTATCTGCTTGGTTTGTTTGTTTTTCTTTCAAGGTAGTGACCAAGTGACAGGCGCACCGGGCGTTCAATCGGTTTCCAGTGGATGCCAGAAACTTGATCGCCACCCGGCGTGATGCACCACAATGTACGGGTCAGTTTTAGTATAGTGAATATGAGTGTCGAGTGTCATCCTCGGGATTGGGTTTCTAGCTCGATTTATTACCACGGATAATTACACCTAATTTTATCTAGGGAAACCTTTATTTGAAAAGAAATCTAAGTTAAACTACTCCTAGATAGGTGG
>JAOANK020464900.1:0-13057 GCA_026257165.2 Telfairia occidentalis | reverse complement strand
AACTTTTTTGGTGTTGGGTGTTTGCAAGTTATCTCCCTTTGTTGAAAAAGAAAAATCTAAGAATTTCTTAGATAGTGCATCCTATGGAGATGCCCTAACATGAAGATAAGAGTCAATGACTTTGCCACGAACGTGGAAGAAAAGCCACAAAAAACATAGTAGAAGAAAAAACCCAGTAAAAGAAAGCCACAAAAATCATCAGTAGAAGAAAAGCCACAACAATCACCGTAGAAAAAAGTCATAAAAATCATGTCCTATATTTATTGTACTTGGAGTCGACGCTTTGTCGAAGTAGAAGAAGTCATTTGACTTTGCAAAGTAAAGAAGTCTTTCCCTGGAAATTGAGATGCAAAACGCTTTTTGAAAGAAGATGAAGCGATTGAAAACAGAATAGAGAATTAAAAAATTGAAAAGGCTAGAGAATATAAAAAAATAGTTAGAATAGAAGAGAGGTGAAGAAAAATATTTTGAATTCAAAAAAGATAATCAAATAAAAAAAAAGGGTAAATTGGTCTAAAGAAAAAATATGAAACAGTTGAGAAAAACAAAATGAACATTTTTCATTTTTAGAAGTAGTTTAGCTATTTTTCAAAATGGAGAGGTAAAAAGACACTTACTCCAATTTTTCAAAAAAAATATCTAATCCAAAACTACTTGAAAATAGAATCTAGTAGAGAGACAATGTAACAAAAAAAACTTAGAAATCAAAATTGGTTAGGAGAGAATCTAAGAAAGAAAATTGAGAAGGAATTAAAATTGATTTTAAAATTATATAACATAATAAAGAAGGATAAAAATGTTAAATCTAAAATTATTAAACAGTTGGAAAAAATGAAATTGTTATTTTTCAACATCAAAAGTGGTTTAACCATCTTTGAAAATTGAGAGATAAAAAAGTACACCAATCCCAATTTCTCAATAAAACAAGAAAATAGATGGCCCGAAAGGAAACGTCACTCAATGCTTTTGTTAGGCAGTTTGCTAACTGATCGTGAGATGGAATGTACTTCTCTTTTAGCTATTATTCAAAACCCCATCTCATACGAAATAGATGTCGACTTCTATGTGTTTGCTTCGTGACTGGTAGACTGGATTTGAAGCCATTGCTGCGGTGCTTTAACTATCACACCATTCGATGAGGATTTTAGAAATAGAGAAGCTGATTTTGTTGAGAAACCCTTCAATCCAAACTATTTCTGCAGTTACTTGAGCGAGAGATCTATACTCGGACTTGGCTTAGGAATGAGTTGCAACTGACTGCTTCTTTGAGGACAAAGAGACAAGGGTTTCACCGAGGAATATGCAATAGCCCTTCATGAATCGATGGTCATCAGAGTTACATGCCCAACTGGCCTCTAAAATCTGGTAATATAGAGAGTTTGTGCTTGTGAAATAGTTATTCCATGATATAGGTTCCTTTAACGTACCTCAGCAATCTTTTAATAGCCTTCTAGTGACTTATTCGTGGCTCTTGGAAATACTGACTCAGAAGATTGATAAAGAATACTAGATTTAGACAAGTGTGAGTGAGGTGCAGTAATGCTCCCAAAACACTCCTGTATTCTGTATAATTTGGAAGTAGATCTCCACTTTGTGAGGTAAATTTTTCACTTGTTGTCATTGGTGTGCTGCTAGGTTTTAGATTTTCAATCTTTAGTCTTTTGAGTAAATTTGCTACATAGTTGCTTTGAGATAGATATAGACCTTTGCTGGTTTTCTGCACTTCAATTCCAAAAAAAAAAATTGAGTTTCTCCCATGTCTTTGAGTACAAAGGCTGTGTGAAGTCTTTTGATGAACACGTTCACATTCTCCTCATTGTTTCATGTGCCTATCATATCATGAACATAGATTAGAATGGAAATAACAGTTCCATTTTGGTTAAGTAGAAAAAAAGAGAGTCTAATATTGAATTTTGAAATCCCCAGCACATTAATGTCTCCTTAAGCTTTTCATACCAGGCTCCAGAGGCTTGTTTCAAGCCATAGAGGGCCTTTTCTAGTTTGCATACATAGTGAGGTTTGGTTAGGTCAACAAAACCTTCTGGTTTGCTCATGTACACATTTTCCTTCCATTCTCCATTTAAGAAAGCATATTCACATCCACTTGTCTGATTTTCTACCAATGAGTCACAGCTAGGGTTAGAATTATTCTGATTCTAGGAGCTTTAACAATAGGGCTAAAGGTTTCAAAGAAATCCACTCCCAAATTTTATGAAAGACCTTAGCTACTAAGCGTGCTTTGTAGCTTTGAAAAGTCCCATCTTTATTGTGCTTAGCTTCGTAGACCTACTTATTTCCTACAATGTTTAGATTTGGTGAAGAGGGGACAAGTTTCTATGTTATGTTCTTCATTAAAGCCTCATATTCTTCTTCCATAGTAGTTTTCCAGTGCCTGTTTCTAAGTGTCTCCTTTGTTGTCTTAGCTTTCACCTCTTTAGAGCTTGATAATAGCATGAGGATGTGATTGTACCTTATATGCCATGTGCTTTGGTTTAAAGATCCCATCCTTGCTTCTAGTAACCGTAGGATGGACATTTGCAAGAGTTCCTCTTTCGATTTCACCTTGGAGGGCTATCACTTTATCAAAGCTCTCACTTAAGGACCTTCTCACGTCTCTTTCAGAGTCTATTTCATTTTCAGCCTTTGTTTCTTCCTCAATGCTTCTCTGTACATCATTGGGAGTGTTTGACCGAGAGCAAATTCATGTAGGATTAAGAAGACTTTCATTTTTAATGCTCATAGAACTATTTTGATTATGTTGTGCATCAAGGGTTGCTGCAGGAGAAGTTGAGTAAACAGTTTTCTTGGTTTGACTTTGAGAGTGAGTAGGAAAAGGGTCCCAGTTTAGGGCTAGGGAAGGTTGAGCACTTTCAGACTTAGGAGAACTCAAGAAACCATGTTTAAAAGGAAAATCTTTCTCATTAAACTTGACATGACAGGAGATATAAACTTTTCCTATGGAAATCATACATTTTTAACATTTACGGACATTGCTATAGCTAATAAAAACACACTTGGTTTTGTGAAATTGAAATTTATGTTGTTTGTAGGGTCTAAGACAAGGAAAACATGCACACCCAAAGGTTTTTAACGATAAGTAGTTGGGTTTCTTGCTGGTTAAGACTTCTAAGGGTTTTTTCCCTGCAAAATAGGGGTAGGAAGTAGATTTATGAGGAAAACAATCGTAGTAAAGGATTTCTACCAATACCTTAGGGGCATGGAAGCTTGGGCAAGTAGGCTAGGCCAGTCTTAATAATATGTTGGTGTTTTCTCTCAACTTTACCATTTTGAGCTGAGGTGTGAGGACAATGATGTCTAAAGCTAATTCCACTCCCTTGAAGGATTTGGGAAAAGGCCTTAAACTCACCACCCCTATCGAGTTGAAAGATTTTTATTTTGGTATCAAATTGGTTTTCAGCTAAGTTTTTAAACTATTTGAAGACATTTAAAGCATCTGATTTTCAAAGAATACATCCCTGTGTATATGCTATAGTCATCTATGAAATGGATGTAATAGAAAAAACCTAAGGTGAATCCTATTGGTGCAGGTCCCCAAAGGTCTTAATGTATGGGTTCAAAATATTTGTGTTGGTATATATAGCACAAGAGTTAGAAGATTTAAAAGGTAAGGTATGACTCTTTCCAAACTAACAAGCTTCACATAAATTAAAAGTAGTTTTATTGCAATTGAGTTTTTGTTTACAACTCTTTGAAATAGACTCTAGGATTCTACTTGAGGTATGACCGAATCTCTTATGCCAAACCTCACTTTTGGTATTTAGAGGCACAACAAATACACTAACATTGTGCTTTGTTTTACTGACTCCTTTTTTAATAGAACTAAGACACCTTGAAGAGACAAGACTTGGATTATTTTTTGTTAACTCCAACTGGTACAATCCTCCCTTAAGCTTCCCTTGATGTAGAACACGACCCATAGTTTTTTCCTTCACAATAGAGAAATTAGGGTGAAATTCCATAAAAGTCTCATTATCGTTTGTAAGTCTAGCAACAGTTAATAAGTTCTTTGCAATAGAAGGAACATGCAAGATATCTCTTAAAATAAGTTTATGTCTACCATAGACTTAAGAGAAGAATTAACAATGTGAGTTATACGGTGCTATGAGCCATCCCCCACTGTGAGAGTCTCCTTCCCTTTGTAATTAGTAATTTGCCCAAGCACATTTTGATCATTGGTCACATGTGTACTAGCTCCACTGTTTGCATACCAATTAGGATCTTTCACAATCTCAGGGATAGCCACATAGGCAGTAGCTTTTCTGTTCTATTCTCCATTGGAATTTGATTCATCTGGTTCATAGTAGAAGTAGGCAATGAGGGATTGAATGCCCAAATTTTCCATAAATCGAACAAGTTGGTCGACAATTGTTGTTTTCAAACCTTCCTCTTCCTCTACTTCTGCTGCCACCTTTATTTTCATTGCTTTTTCCACCTCTTTGGTTGTTGTTTGTATTTCTAGGGCCATAGTTGTTCATGTTTCCATTCTGACTTTCCCTGTTTAGAGCCATATGGGCAGTGGCATTTTCCAAATCATTTAAAAGCAAGGATAACAATTAGATGCATGAGAGTGTTGTCGAATGCCAATAGCGTGGCATGTAGTTCTTGCCATGTGAAGGATCCTTGAGCATTGAGTTGACAAATAATTGGAAGATACTCTACATCTAAACCAGTTAGCACATTATATATTAAATAACCTTTACTCACCGATTCTTCAGCTAGAGTTAAACTGTTAGAAATTTGCTTAATGGTTGACAAGTATTCAACCATTTTCATCATGCTTTTTCTGGTGGTTTGAAGGGTTGTTCTAAGTTGATTTAATCTAGCTTTTTGCTTGAGCCAGATCTCATCTCCTAGGCTTTCCCAACCTCTCTAGATGTCTTATGATTCACCATACATCACCATACATGACCATACATCACATGCTACATTAGGCTTCATTGAGCAAAATAACCATCCCCTAGGAGCTTGGTCAATAGTAATCCACTCTTCATATTTACGGTTAAGTATTACCTGTGTTGTGTTTCTTTGTCTATAATGGTGATGTTCTCCATTAGGCATGCTTTTGTTCATAGAACAAAGGAATCTAGGCGCGACCCTCTCAGCACTGCAATGGCCATTGATTTCCAAAGAGTGTAGTTGGTGTCATTTAACTTAACTGCATTGTATTGTTGAGTGCATTTTTTAAGAGGTTCAACTGATTTATTCCCTCATTTGCTTGATTTGTTGCAGATGCAAAATAAAAGCCTCCTCCCGAAGACTGTGGAGTGTTGATTCCTTTGTCCAGGTCCATTGAACAATTCAACATGAGCTATGAAGCTCTAATACCAAATCAAAAGCAATGGGAAAAATATATTTTGGCTTGTATATTTTCATTGTTTCGTAAAAGAGTGTAGATAATGTTTATATACGGGATGAGACCTAAGGTTACAGCCACAGGAGATGGGCTCGACTGAGGCCCAAAAGAATCAAATAGTAAATGAGTTTATAAGCAGGAAAAAACTAAAACAAGAAAGTAGATGGGCCTATTTTAGATAGGAGACTTGAGCCCAAATACGAAGGGAGCCCATGTTTCAACAATCAAGAAGTGAGAGGCTGGCGACAACTAGTGGTTGACGGTGAGAATGAGGGAAGAAGGAAGTGTAGGGAATTTACCCGGATCCAATCCAAAACCCAGCGCAGTGGAAGCGAGCGCATTGATTAGAAAACCTGGATCACAATGACAACTTTTGATTAAAAAGATTTTTATAGAAACAATTTTCGAAAAACTTACATTTGGGATGTTTCACGTGATCTTCCAAGCTATCCTTGATCTGCTACAAATCGGCGTGTGGATGCATTTGGGAAAACTCATAAGAAAATTAATTTTCTTATTTTTTTTTGTGGTGGCTATTGGGAGGAGGAGGAGGAGAATTAATAATTGCTTGCTTAAGTATTTAGCCATAAGTTTTCTTATATAAGGACAAAAAAACCCTAAGGACTTTAAAATTCTCTAATTTAATTTAATTATGAAAAAGTAAAATTATATTTAATTTTCATAATTAATTGCTTAGCACTCATCACATGAGTTTGAGTTGATGGACCTTCAATGGACCTCGATACTAAACCATGCTCCATTAAGCTTCCAAAAACTCAATTGGCCTCTTTCTTATGTAATTGGGCCTAAAGTTGGTCTAATTATCTACTTGGTATTCTAAAGCCCAATTGATCCAATATGTAATTAATTAATAATAAATCTAATTTATTATTAATAGTCAAATTAAATAATTTAATTAAAAATAAATAATCTCGATTATCCAATTTTCTCCTAACCAAGTATTTGTTGCAAAGGTAACGAGCTAGCAAGGGGACCTTATGGACTTACAGTTGGGTCGAGATTAGTTTGTCAAACTCTTCAACTAACTAACCTTACCGTTAACCCCAAGGTGACTCCACTATAGACCTGGGCGTGCATTCTCACATTTTAGGTGAGTTATGTCAACAAATATAACCATAACAGTTCATCTTATCCTTCACAAAGTAACTCATGGTTCCAACTGGATAAATTATCGTTTTTCCCTTGGCCCCACCTCTTACTTCTTAAATATCACAAGTTCTCTAATTGATAGCCTTTTATGAATCTCATCATGGAAAAATCTTTCTTGGGCTATCAAGAAGGCGGTACCCTATTATCCGAATCCCGAACCAGCACATTAAGGGAATCACTTATATACACACTCAATATGGAGAAGTACAGACTTTGCACTTTCCACTATCGAGTGGCATTGAATTCCATCTCGTGTAAGAACGTCCCCAGCTCCCCAATTGAATGTGTTCCCAAGACAAACGATTTTTTGAGCCAACAAACAAGTTACTTTTACCACACTGCTTAAAGAACACACAAGCATAGACAGAAGGTCATAACACCCTCAGGATTCAGATCAAATGACCTATGATCATCCTAGTAATGTGTTTGCATTTTCTTTAACGGTATTACAAGAAAGGTGAAAAACACACTGCGGTCCAGTCTTATGCAATCTCATTGCATACGATACCTTCACTCACATGTCACTCCATGAACGATTCGAATAAGACGATTTGTAATAGTTACAAGGTGGACCGTATCAACAGTGTACCAAAATAAGGTCCCCAACCCTAACCATATGTTGTAGACCATTTAAGTCACTACTCTTAAACTTGATCCTCTCGTATGTCTGATATGTACCAAGTTTAAGAACACATCTGGAGGCTAAAGAGCGATTAGATATTGAATGTCATTAAATTTCACAAGATGCACAGATAATACTTAAGTTTATCTCATTTACATTATTATAGCTTACATGACGTCACGAGGTTAAGGCATAAAATGCCGAAGGACAGATGGAGTGGGGGTAGGGGTGAGAACGATAAGGTAGAAGAGAGAGAGTGGAGGTGGGAATGAGCGATCTTTTTTGCCAAATTGCCTATTTAAAGATTATAAAAATAAATATTTTTACCATGTAGTGATATAAATAATATAAATTAACATTAAATGAACTCGCCAATTGTAGCATTTTTTAACTATTTGCAAGTGTATGGGGATCAAATTTTAGTATAGTGATGAGAGACAAGAGTGTTGTTGTAAGGATTGGGTTTAATTTCTAGTCACTTAAGCGTGCCACAAATACCAACATTCAATTTTATTTAGAGAAACAATTTGAATTAGTGAATGAATCAAGTAAACATTTAAACAAGGCTAATGTGATGAGAACATCTATGAAGAAAGGACCTAGGACATTGATTTCACCATCTGATTATACAAGCTCATAAATCAATAAAGCTATGACTAAAGCCCCATTTGATAACCGTTTCTGTTTTGGTTTGTCTGTTTTTTGTTTTCTGTTTTTTAAAAACAAAAATCATATATGTTTGATAACTGTTTTTTATTTTCTGTTTCTAAAAAACAGAAAACCAAAATTGTTTGATAACTGTTTTTGGTTTTCTTTTTTAAAAAGTTAGAGAGAGAAAAATATGTGGAGAATTAGATATTAAACGTTTAAAGACATAAAGATAAAATTTTTAGAGAGAAAAGTTAGTGAGAGAAAATTTCGAGAGATTAAAAAAGAATTTAGAAAGAAAAAATAAAGAAGAAGAATTTTAGTTAGAATTATTTTAAAAATTAGCTAGAAACACATAAAAAAAAGTTGAAGGGCGAGAAACTTTAGACGAAACAATTAAAGAAAAAGAAAAAATTGTAGATGAACCATAAAGTTGAGAGCAAAAGATATGATAGAAAAAATAAATAAATTAGAAAGATAAAAAATATTTATAATGAGAGAAAACTTAGAGAGAAAAATTTTGGATTGGAAAATGTTAGAGAGACATGTTTGTTAGATAATAAAAATGTGTGAGAGAAAAAGAAGTGATGGTGTAATTTTAAAAATAGATACGTTAGAGAGAGATAAATTTAGAAATAGAAAATTTGAAAAAAAAATATAAAATCTGTAAAAAGGGAAAAATTAGAATATGTTAAAAGAGAAAGATATGAAATGTATATTAAGATGAGAGTTTTAGGGAGAGAAAAATAAAGAAAAGTTATATACAATTTTAGTGAGAGAAAAGTTTTTAGATAGAGAAATTTGGGGTGGATAGAAATTTTTTGGAGATAAAAATTTGTTGGAGAGATATGTCAATAAGAAAAAAAAAAGTAAGATTTAGAAAAAAAATGAGTTTTGAAAAATAGAAAACTGTTTTTGAAAACTACTTTTTTTTAGTTTTTGGAATTTCTTTACAATTTCAAAAACTTTTTTGAAAAATCGAAAATGGAAAGCTAAATTGGTTACCAAACTACTCTGTTTTTCAAAAACCAAAAACCAAAAACAGGAAACAAAATGGTTACCAAACGAGGCCTAAACAATCAATTATTCTATAAGTCAAGAATGCATAAATTATAATTGTCTCCTTTTGAGCATAACTAAATCTCTCTGCTAATAGAAAAACTAATCTCCCTATTGAATTTCATTTATAAGCAAAGGTCTTAAGTCTAATTCTTTTGACAAACATTGATCTGGAGAAGTTCTAAATCTCCCAATTTTAAAGTCATGCATTTTAAGTTATAATCTAAACCACATCTCCGAGCGTAAGATTCAAATCTAAAGTCAATTATTTTGTCATAATGATATTATTAGTATCAAGCATATAAATCCATGAATAGAACAATTAACTACTTAGTCAAGGAGAATCGATGAAAATCTAACACATAATATTTAGTGACTACATCATGAATTCTTAATACAAGAAATTTAGCTTCTCGTGTTCAAAGAATAACAACAAAATCCAATGCTAAAATTCATAGAAGAATTATAAAACCGTCTAGGGAAAGGAGAAGAGATTAAATCAAACGCATCAATCATCCATCCCCAAAGCGATATCCATGATCTTGAGCATTGAAAATCCCTTTTTATAGCTTCACAACTGTCCCTTGGCCTCTATTTTTTTTTGTTCCCTCTCAATTCAACAATTTTTCCTCTTCCCAAAAGCACCATTTTCGTCGCATAACAGCCTTTCTTTTGTAATGCATTGTGACAGCATTGAGATGCTAAAGACAGCGTGTCAATGTTGTACCATAATTCAATGGTAGATTCCATCAGTAGCATTGAGACGCTACAAAAACTAATGTGTGCACACTCTAAACCGCGGTCTCAACGTTGTCAGGAAGGGTTGAGGCGTTGTTTTCTCTAGCTACATGGCTTTCATTTTCTATCAGTGTTGTGATGCTTTGGACAATGTCTCAATGCTATCAGCTCATGTTTTCTTGCTTGTATGTTTCTACAAGAGTCTTAACGCTCTCTACTTAGGTCTTGAGTTCAATTCGCTTCTTCAACTGCTTGATTCTGGATGGAATGGTCTGAAGTGTCTAAATTTCTCATTTTAATTCATCAATTCCCTTAATTTTTTTTTTTTTTGAATTGCTGGGCAACTACAAAATATATAGGATGCATGCATGAAAATAGTCTAAAAAAACATAGAGAAGAGTGTTAGATTTGTCAGCAGTCTATAAATATACTCAAATCGATTACTTAAGCTATCAATATCAAAGTAATTTTTCTGCACAAGTATATGCAATCATACAAGTAATAAAGAAAGTATTCCAAGATATTGATCTATAAGGAAAGAAAGTTTTTACAAAGTAGTGCCATTATTAAACAACGCCACGCAACAAAATACCTAAACAGAAAGGGAGTTGGAAGACAATATTTGAGGAGTGGTGAAAATGTGTGAATGACAGTAAACTACTAAGACAAGTAAAAAGTAGAATAATGCTATGGAAATATGGGTGCATAAAGAAAATAAATCGAATAGCATGACAGAAAAAATGGGTAGCTAATCGAATCCTTTTCTCATGAAGCATTGATTATGCTATAGCATTTTTCTCCTAAAAAATACTTTGTTTTAGCAGATTAGGACTCTAGCTTATGTCACTTTTTCGACGCTCTATAGCAGTATTGAAGCAAACTAGGCTTATGTCTAAAATCTAGTTCATACAATAATTAATCATTCCTAAAGATCTTAAAATAACCACCTACGCTATGTCTAGTGTTTTTTATGTTATTAATATCTTAATAATTACTGTATTGCTTAATCGTGTTCACCTAACCTTAACCCTTTCAGTATTAGGCTTAGCTAGCATGTTTGACTGGTGGCTAGTTGAGTTAATCAACTTTACAAGGAATCAATGAAAGCAAGCTCAAAAATATATTCCTTTGTAAGAAAAATACATAGCAATGCAATCACAACGTTGGAGGGTTCATCACTTAGCTACCCAAAAATGAGTTTAGCTCATGTTCATAAATGCAATAACAAAACAACTACAATAAAAAGACAATAGAAAACTAAAACAGGAAGCTAGTCGTAAAAGGAAAGAAAAGAAACAGGAGACTTGAAGAATTGCTTGACAACTCCTCTTCCCGCCTCCTCTTCAACTCTCTCAAGAAAAATTTCCCATGTCTATCTCTTTTGGTTTAAGTGAGACATTGTCCTACATCAATTACGTCAACCATCTAACAAATCCTCAAATCCCCTTAAAAAAAGTATAAAAAATGTATAACTAATAACTCTTAGAATAAGAGTTATTTTAAGCTAAATTGTGTGTGAAAGAAGAGAGTTGATGTTGTGAATTAGAAGTTAAGTGGTTAATTTGCTTTAGTTTTTGTCTAGTTATTTTGCTTTTCTGTGTTCATCTTGCATAATTCTTTAAGTTTTGAATCTTATTCTTAATTCTATATATCTTTCTTTGATTTTTATTCTAGTTTGTTGGATCTTGAATATTAGGTTCTTGATTACTCTACTTTTCCTTATCTTTTTGGTTCTACTTGTTTCTTTGGTTGAGTGTCTATACTTCGCATCAATCTAGCTTTTGTGTTCAAGGTTTGCTTCTAAAAAATTTTGATATTGCAAACTCTTGGCTATACTCGTTTTCAATCTTGAGAGAGTTTAAAATTTTTTGAGGGAGTGTTGCATCTTTGAGGGTTAAACGCAAGTGATCTTGCATATTTTGAGTGGAACATGTAAGAAAGTGATTGTGAGGTCCAGTTTTGTTTATACTAACACCTTTTGTTGCTATGTATACTAAAAAAGAGCTCAAATGCATGACCATCATGTTGATTGAAACATGCATCCATTGTTCTTTGGGAGGAGAAGCTTGACGTCATATTGGATTGTCACCACTATAGTAAAAGGGGAAAGATAAAACTTATAATCTCTACATTTGAGAATCATGCCCAAACATGGTGAGATATTATGTTGTCCAAAAAGAGGAGTGGAAATCATGCAATACCCTCATGGAAAGAAAACAAGCTTCTCATGAGGAAGCGTTTTGTTCCTAAGTCGTTCCATAAATTGAAAACTCTAAAACAAGGGAGCAAGAGTGTGAAAAACTACTATGAGAAGCTCATTTACTTTAAGAAATCAACTTATATGAGGATGAGAAAGCTGTTATGGACTAATTCTACCAAGGGCTTAATGAGGAGGTTGCTGAGACGATTGTTGAATGAGGAGAAATTCAATTTTTTGGTAGTGTGGAAGAGATGGTGTACATTACCAACAAG
Source organism: Telfairia occidentalis (assembly GCA_026257165.2). Taxonomy (NCBI): domain Eukaryota; kingdom Viridiplantae; phylum Streptophyta; class Magnoliopsida; order Cucurbitales; family Cucurbitaceae; genus Telfairia; species Telfairia occidentalis. The sequence goes on along the minus strand of JAOANK020464900.1, from coordinate 974 downwards.
GTAGAAAAGAAGCATACCAAAAAAGATTTTAAAGGTTTACTAACTCTAAACTTTGTTCTAATACCACCACATCTATGGAAAATGTTACTTTACCTATATTGAATGAGCATTTTGATAAGGTAGAATTTAGCGAAGAGAAACTTGCTAATGTTGTTCTTATGAATGATAATGATGTCTTACCTAGTAAAATCATTAGATAGCAAGGAATTAAATCAAAGTAATCCAACTACTACTAGATTAAATGTTTCTTTCGACGTAAAATAACGTCACCCTTAATTCACAAAACGTCGGGGGAACTCTATACCGACGTAAAAAATGTGTCGGCAATATCGTCGGGAAAATCCCGTCGGTATACCTTCTGCCAACATTCAGATAAAAAATGTGGAAAATAATGATATATTGCCCGACGTTTAGTAAAACGTTGGCATATTTACAGTTTTTCCGATGCTTAAAGACGTCTGTATAAATCATGTTTTACCCCGACGTTGAACAGTATTGTCGGGATAGACATGCTTTAGCAGGCATTTTTTAAAACGTCGGCGGAACATTAAACTTCAGTTACCCTTTTTCTTGTTATATTTAACTCGACGTTTTTACTTCACGTCGAGATATATAATTTCTACCGACGTAACCTAACGTCGGGATAAACTGTATTCAATTTCAAATATTTTTTTATTAAATCAAAAAAAAAAATTCAACTTAAAAAACCTAATAATACATGTAAAATTGATATTTACTCATTCTAAAGAAATTTGTAAAGCATAAAATTATATATATGAATTAAAAATACTTTTACCATTAACAAAATTGTAACAAAGTTAAATTACATATTAGTGAGTTCAGAAAAATGAAAACAACGTATATGTCTAGTCCTTCAATTCGAACTGCATCTTCAACTTGAGACCAAGATACGAACTTCAAAAATGTACCTAAAACGAAAAAAATTATGTTAATAATAGAATGACGTAAATGTC
>JAOANK020464711.1:0-13058 GCA_026257165.2 Telfairia occidentalis | reverse complement strand
AGTCATGCCAAACATACCCTAATAATATTAGTGTCAGGATGAGTTAAGTAACATTTGATAACATTTTCGTTTTTTATTTTTTACTTTTAAAAATTATGTTTTGTACTATCATTATTCTTTCTTTTTTAATTTATTTTCAGAATCGTTTTTAAATCATCATCTCACTTTAAAAATTAAAAAAGAATAGTATCAAAACATGTTCTTTTTTTTCTAAATTTGGCCAAGAATTAAAACAAGAAAACTTTTTTTTAACAGAAAATCGATATCAAATATGACCTAAGAGCATTTCAGTAAAAATGCCTTCAACAAAGTTTTTTCAAGTGTGATTTCAAAGTTATATTCCTATGAAGATTCAACTTTGAATTGAGAATCAATATTCACAAGGGATGGTAGCATAAGACTTACAGCAATAAGTTTTCCTTCATTCTCGGATCGTTTTGCAACCTTGATAGCAGCCGCTGCCGCAGCCCCAGACGAAATGCCCACCTTATCAAAAGAAATTGCAGTCACTTTTTGGCAGAAATGAGCATTTGATTTTTGTATTATAAGCAAGAAGAGTTTCAAAATGGTCCTGAAAGAAACATTAAAATACCAGAAGGCCCTCTTTTGAAGCAAGAAGCTTTGCAGTTTCAATGGATTCCTCACTTGATACCTTACAGAACATAAATAGTACCATCTGAGTAATAAAAGCTAGGAAAAGATTCAGGAGTAGATTTACTGGCACCTTCTTAAAGCATAAATTGTTTTGTTAGAATCTAAATAAAAGAGGTGAAGCATCCTCCAACATAATCTTGTCAAAGCCATTCTCAAAACAGTTTTTTTTTTTTTTTTAATCTTCCCCTCAGAAAAATATTTTTCTATCCAATTTTGATTCTTGAACATTCATATTTAATCCTTCCAGTACTCAAAACTCACTAACATTTAGTTTTAGTCTCTGAACTTTACCTAAGAACTCAAAGAAAAGATCAATTTGAACCCTAAAATTGATAAACTGTGTCAAATTTCCTCCTAAAGTTTCAATTTTATCAAATTCTGATAAATATTGCAATCTTTAAACTTTAAAAAGGGTTGCAATCTTTACCTTAAACTTTAAAAAGTGTGGCAATTTTTAGCCTATGGTAGATTTTAGTCCAAAAATCGTTGGAAAAAGTGTTCTTGTGTGCTTGCAATAAATTACAAAATATACATTTTGTATGAAATTATAGAATGTAGACATAAAAAGGACAGTACAACTTATATTTTGTTAAAATTTGTACGTTTTGACATAACTATTTAATCGTTGATTTTGTGCATTAATCAAACTTAAATGGTGTAAAACTTGATTTTTTTAATTAAATTAGTGAGTTTTTTTAGCCTTTTACATTATATATTATTTTTTGTTAAAATTAAAGAGTGAATTAGCGAAAATTGATTAGAGAGTAAAAATTGCAATACTTATTTAAGTTTATAAGTCCAATTTGATGAAACTGAAAGTTTATGATGAAAATTTTTACTTGTCAAGTTTAAGGGGAAAGATTGATTTTATCCCAAAAACTTATCGCGGTTCTTTCCATTACTTTTTTACCAATTGTTTAATGAAGAGGAAAATGTTTTCTTTATTTACCTAACAAATAGCAGTTTACATGGCCAAATATTGGAAGCCACATATAGGACATGAGTTAGATTTCAATATATATCCAGATTCCATACTTAAGAGTTAAATAATTGATGAAAAATTAACAGGGGCTAAAATAAATATTTATGCAAAGTTTAGGGATTAAGATAATAAGATTGAATATTTAAAAGTTTATGAACTCAAAACTGAAGTTGGAGAATTAAAACAAAACATTTAAAAATTTATGGATCAAAACGAAATAAAATATAAATATAATGAAAATAGGTTTTAAAGCAAAAAGAAATGTTGCTACAAGCCTGAAATTCGCCAAGAATACAGCTGTTCCAGCTTTTCCTGCATCAGCTGAACATTAACTAACCCAATCAGTACGAGATTATTTGTATAATTTAGGAAAATGCCTAAGATTTTAAGAAATATCCTTGCAACATTATATGTACTTCATTAGATGTGCTATAATGATCTGCTATACGGAACCTTTCGAGTACTTGTAAAGATGTTTGGATTTTGTAACTTCTGGTTAAAACATATCGAAGTCGGGATACTATAAAGTCCATGGTATGGACTTGTTCCTTAAGCTAGTAACTCCAAAACATAAAAACAAGTTGGCTTGTCTTGTAAAATTATAAGACCCAACATAACAACTAAAAAACAAAAAAAAAAAAAGAATAATAATTAAAAGTTCATCAAGAATTTAGTTGCCATCAAGTTGGTTTCGAGGCTTACTTGAATAACTTCGTCGAGCAATTCAACGTCCAGAATCGAAGGGATGAAACCAGCTCCAATTCCTTGTATGAGATGGCGCCCTTCAATGCCAGCACATGTCAATGTCAGCACTTGATAAAGACAATAAAGTGGAAGGGCAATTTAGTCTTCCTCAAAACATTAATTTTTGAGGCACGCGAGGGGTAAAGAGGCAATGTATTGCTAAATCAATATTATACTCTAACGCTTTAAGCAGATAAGTTAGGGTAAGTTTAACCTTTTGAATATATTTTTATCATCATCCTCTACTTGTGGACTTGGATATTCATAAAAAACTCAACAATTAAACAATGAACATGAAATTGGATTAAAATAACACCGCAAGGATTTGAAGTAAAGATCTTATGTTCTAATAGCATGTTAAATCATTAACTTCACCCGAAAGTTTAGGTGAAGACAAGTTTAATCTTTTGAGAGTTATCTTACTTTGAACCCTAAACTTTCATGTTATTCTATTTTGATCTCTTAACTTTCAAAATTTCAATTTTAATGCTTGAGCTTCATATAAATAACCATTTAAGTTTTTACTATTAATGTTTTCATAAAAACTCGACATCAGAACTTCTTTTCTTCATTTACGATCAATAGACATCTATATGTACAAGTGTTTGAAGTAATATATAGTAAGTTAGGTGTCAAGTTTTCAAATAGACTTAAGTTCTTGTTAAATGATTAATGAAAATTTAAGAGTATGAACCATAATAAAGTTAGATGCGAAAACAAAACAATTGAAAATCGAGACTAGAACTAAACATTTGAAAGACTTGAACAAAATAAATATGAAAATTTTGGTGTATTTAAACCATCTTTCAAATATATTCTCAACAATCCTTTCAGTCTTTTATTTATACTTTTCTGTTCCTCACCAGCAAGTACATTTATGAGTTCATTCCAAACTTACCTACAAGGCCACTTACGACGTAAGTTTTATAGTTTTTAGCAAAGTTTTATACACCATGAAATTATCTGGCCATGAACTTCTTTTATCTACCCATATAAATTGTAAACATTAACATAAACATTAGATAATGAAGAAAAGGCATGTTCATTGCAATAGCAGGAACTCACCAGGTTGTCCACCACTCAACACTGCACTTTCAACTGGTTCAACTGCATATATCTAGATATTAAAAACACTTTTTGAGTTTTATTTAAGGAACAATAATCGAACTCTCTTGCGCACTGACTAATTAGAAAGCTACCTTGATTTCTGGGTTCTGCTCCTTGAGAAACTTCCCAGCGCCAGTTATTGTTCCCCCGGTCCCAATCCCGGCCACCAATGCATCAACTTTTCCACCTGAATCTCTCCATATCTCCACCCCAGTTGTATCATAGTGAATCTAATGAAAGAAAAGTGATCAAAGACTGATAGAGCTGAACACATGGACTCTGATCAAAGGACATCACATCCATGACAAAATTACCTTTGTATTGGCAGGATTGTCAAATTGCCTCATAAAATAACCATTGGGTGTGGATTTTTCAAGATCCTCAGCCATCTTTAGAATAGCATCCCCACTCATTTCCGGGTTGGTGAGATGCAGCTCGGCTCCAAAAGAGAGTAGCAGAATTCTTCTCTCCATGCTGAAGAAAGCTGGCATTATAAGAATAAGTCTATAGCCCTTGATTGCTGCAATCCATGCCAGTCCAATGCCGGTGTTTCCCGCTGTAACCTCAATGAGAACACTCTTTTGTCCCCCCCCCCCACACACACACACAAAAAGTCACAATTCATCCTGGTGATTTGCAATTATCACAGAAATGTATGAATGTCATTGTTAGGAATCAACGCTAATATTCACCATCCGTGAGCGCAAAAGATGCAAGCGCATCTTATAAATGCAAGCTTAATCAATTTAAGAGGGTTACCTGCTCTCCTACCAAACGATCCATAAAATACATTTTACCTTATGCTCACAAAAGACGTACTATATACTAACTAACTGCCAGAGGGTACATTCCCCTTCCTAGCATACACATTTCCTGGTCTAAGATCCATTTACAACTCAAAACCCTTCAGCAAAAATCCTAAAAAGGAACTTTGGATGCTTACTATTAAGGAGGACAACACTCCAAATATCTCCATGATATTATCCACTTTGGGCATAAGCCCTCATGATTTTGCTTTTGGAACACCCCAAAAGGCCTCATACCAATGGAGATAGTTGTCATCACTTATATATCATAGATCTCTCACTTTCCTAGTCAATGTGGGATAATGTTTGCACCCCTAACAAACCTCCCCTCAAACAAGGTATCACTTGGCACCTACCTTGGTACTCATCTTGAGCACCCACCTAGTACTGGCACCCACCTCGGTACTCATCTTGAGCACCCACCTAGTACTCATCTTGAGTACCCACTTAAGCCTCCACTCAAAGAACCATCCATCCGAACACGTCACATTGTGGGAATTATGATGGTGCTTCCGCTCACCATCATAACCTCTTCCCCTCGAACAACGAGCCCTTTTTTTGCTCCCACACCTGAGCAAATTTCGGAGGATTCAACACCAAGATTTTCCGACACAGCTAGGTTTCGACCATGGCTCTAATACCACTTGTTAAGAAGGACAACACTCCAAATATCTCCACAATGGTATGATATTGTCCACTTTGGGCATAAACCCTCATGGTTTTGCGTTTGGAACACCCCAAAATGCCTCATACCAATGGAGATAGTTGTCCTCACTTATATACCATAGATCTCTCACTTTCCTAATCAATGTGGGATAATGTTTGCACTCCTAACACTTACTAGGTAGTTCCAAGTTCTTAAATCTTTATTACTTGTACAGATTAAAAGACCTAGAATTGGATGAGCCTAATCATTTGAACATGAAACACTATTACTTACCTTTCCTGGTGTTATGAGGCCCTTATCCTCCGCGTCTTGTATCATACTGAGTGCAATCCTGCAATGCGAGGATTAAGAAGCAAATGCGTTGAAAGATTACAAACATTACAACAAGAAAACAGAAAATGAATTCCTGCAACAAATGGACTAATTACCGGTCTTTGACACTTGAACAAGGCTCCATTAACTCTAGTTTGGCAGCAATCTTGGCAAAACAGCCATCTGTAATTTTATTGAGATACACCATAGGGGTATTGCCTATTAGCTGCAAGCCAAAAACCATCCATCAAAAAAAGGAAAATAAGAAAGATAGAGTAAATCATGGACAACAAAGGATGATAAAGTTTAAGGCATAAGCAGCCATGAAAATAGATATTAATTACTTCAGTGGCATCTGTCTTGATTGCACACTTGTCCGCCATGTGTACAGTTAAATTTGGTTCAGCAAAAACTGCAAGTGAGTAAGTGAAAAGGTAAGGAGGAAATCAAACAAAAGAAAAGACATTTAAAACTTATAAAAAAGTAGTAAGACTTGCTATAATTTTCTTGAATGGATAATTTAACTCACATAACATTGTGAGATAGCAGACTTTGGAGAACCTCTAAGAGTGCCCTAATTGTATTGGCTTGGAATGTTTAGAGTTACCCTCCAAAGTTCAGGTTTCAAGCCCCTTAAGTTGAAAAATTAATAACTTAAATGTTTTGTTGAGGTGACTTTGGAGTGGGACGACACCTTCCCAGAATTAGTGGGGTGGGCTTTGGGGGTGGAGTGAAGCCTTCCCCATGATTAGTGGAGCTCTCAACACCCCGACTAAAAGTAAAAAAAAAAAAAAAGTAACAGATTTTTGAGGGCTCAAAATGGGAAAATTAACAATAAAAAAGTATGCCATAAACTAGAATCCAAAAAGACAGGAAAAAAAAAAAAAGAAAAGAAAAAGAACAAAATGAAGAATAGACAATGCAAAGAAACAATAAAGGAGCAAACGTTATTGCTTTCATGAAGTGAGGTCAACATAATAGATTCTAAACCATTTGTAATTTGATATGAAATCACAACCAAATTTCATCATGTAGACCATTTTTCCTATGAACGAAAGTGGTGAATGCCCAAACACTCAAACTCCAAAGCATCGTCATAGAAAATCTAGAGTAAATCAAACTAAGGACCCAGAAGCCAAAATGTCCAAACCACAGAAAAAAAGTTCACAAATCACTCGTATCAACAGAAGTTCAACAAGATGATAGATCAAAGTTAAACAACAACAAAGCAGCAACCCAGAAGGGAACAAGGGAAGAGAGTAAAGGCTAAAGCTAACTTAAATACCTTCAGTCAATGAATTTCATCTCAATCCACAAAGGCAATACAAGAAATCAGGAGAAAGCTTGCGGTAGTAGAGTCAAGTTAACCAATAAGGTCGTATATAACAGACGTAAATGATAGATGATCTTAGTCAACGAATGGGTTAGATAGAAGCTCATCAATGGTAGTTATCCAAATCATAGCCCGAGGGCATATGTTGGATTTCAATGGCGGTGGAGAGGACCCCCGTCACCGCCATTTTTTGCGCCATTGTGCTTAGCAATAGACAAAAATTGGGGTCAAACGACTTCTATTGCCACGCGGGCTCGTTACAAGGCTTGTCACATTCAAAGCACATAGAAATAAAATAGTAAATAAAAAGTTGTTTTATTTTGGTGTTTAAACTTTTTAAATATCTATTTTGGATCTTAAATTTTTAAGTTCATTGTATTTTGATTTTTAAATTTTTAAAATACCTATTTCTTATTAAAAATAATTATATTGATTTTTGCTATATAATTTTATCATCTAATATTTATCTGTCTAATATTTTTCTTCAACTTATGTAATTTTAAATACATGCGTTATGAGGGATTGATTACGACTTTTGTGATGATACTAGATGCCTTATCTATTGAACTATATTCGAGTTGACCCATTTTCAATACAAATTTCTGAATAATAAAAATTAAATATCAAATATCAAAGATATTGTGTATGTGGTTGGTTGAAATCTAAAACTTATATCCTATATTTTTTTAATAGTATAGTTTTAAAAAGTATTTATAGAAATATTGTAACTTTCAAACTATTTCCGAAAATATTGCAATTTGTATTCAAAGTCGTCTCTTGAAGAGACGACATTGTCCACATTGACAAATGTCGTCTATTGAAGAGACGATCTTGCCACATGTCAAAAAAATTAGCAAAATTTTGCCACATTGTAGGTCTCTAACGACATATGAAGATATTGATAAATAAAATGGGTTTGGTGCGGTGGCAACACCTTCGTGCCTATCTGCTTTCTAGCGCCAACTCTTAGGTTAATATTTTAAAAAATAAACAAGGAACATAAAGTTTTATTTGAAAATTTAGCTTAATAATTTTAATTTTTTTTAACTAAAATTGTTTATAGTATTTAAATAAAAAAATGGATTCTAAAAAATATTTGAAAAAATAAAATTTTTTAAAAATTAAAATTAAAATACTATAAAAATTTTATTTTGAAAAGGGAAAATAACATCCTTGAGTCAAGAAAAAAAAATTGTAAATTTGATGAAGAAAAGAAAAGGAAAAGAGAAAAGAAAGAAAGAAAGAAAGAAAAAGTGAATCTACATTTATTAATGTTTTAATAGCTTTGAACAATTTTCTTTGACATGGGGCAAGATCCTCTCTTCATGTAAATGTGGACAATATCGTCTCTTCAAGAGACGACTTTGAATGAAAATTACAATATTTTCAAAACTAGTTTGAAAACTACAATATTTTCTTAAATACTTTTTAAAACTATAATATTAATAAAAAATATATCATGTATCACCACGCCACACCCAATGTGGTTCTTCAAACCTATGATGGCAAAATTGTGCCCTTTTTTAACATGTGGAAAGTTCTTCTCTTCAAGAGACGACCTTTGTCAATGTAGATAATGGTCGTGTCTTCAAGAGACAATTTTGATTAAAATAACAATATTTTTGGAAATAGTTTGAAAAGTATAATATTTCTGTAATTACTTTTTAAAACTAGAATATTAAAAAAGAGATTACTCTTCCATTCTTCAAATTTTTTTTTTTTTTTAATCTTCAACGTGTTCATATTTTGAGCAAAATTCTTCAATTTTAATGGATTCTCCAAATTTTGAACTCTTCTATTTATTGAATTTTGCATGGGTTTCAGATGGATTTGGGCCTATTTGATCCTAAGTTTAGTGCCATGTGGCACAAGTTGCTTAAACTAATGTCATTATGGAATCTGATTGGACCTATTTATGTCATCAAATAGACATGGCGCAATCTAATTAGTTCCACATCCACTTACATTATCAAATGGTCATAGTTGGCTCAATCTGATTGGACCAATTTATGTCATTGAATAAGCATGCGCAATCTGATTGGTTCGATCTCTATCATCAAATGGCATAGCCCAATCTGATCAAACTAATTTATGTCATCAAATAGACGTAGCGCAATCTAACTAGTTCGACTTATATCATCAAATTGACATATCATAATCCAATTGATTTGGTTTACATCATCAAATGGTCACATCTTAATCTGATTGGACCAATTTATGTCATCAAGTCAATGTGGCACAATCTGGTTGGTTCGACTTGCATCATCAAATGGCCACAGCCAAATATGATTAGACTAATTTATATCATCGAATAGATGTTGTTAGAGTTTTTTTTTTGTTAAATTCAACTAGTTAGTCCTAAGGTAGTGTCCTAGGTTAGTGGTTAGTGGTGCCCAAATTTAATATTTTTGTCCACTAAATTTAGTACTTTGTAGCCTATATAAAGGTCATTTGATTGAATGGAAAGATCATCAAACACAAGTTTATTTTATTCTCTTCATTGCTTCTCCAATTATGTGCTTTCTCTCCTTGCTTCCAACAATGGTATCAGAGCTCAGTTAATCGATGAGCATTTTTTTCTTAGCCAATAAATTCCTTTGTCTTCTAAAGTAGTTAGTAAGCAAAGAAATGGTCTCAGACAACAACTATGTGCAATTGACAATTCCTCGCTTTGATGGTCACTATGATCATTGGAGCATGTTGATGGAAAATTCCTATAGTCCAAAGAGTATTGGACCATTGTTGAAATAGAGTGAATGAACCAGCCTCTGGAGTTGTCTTGTCAGAAGTTGAATAGAAGAAGCTGGAGGAATGAAAGTTGAAGGATCTCAAGGCAAAGAACTACTTATTCCAGCAATTGATCGTGCCATATTGGAGACCATTTTACAGAAAGACACCTACAAGCAAATTTAAGGCTCCATGAAGAAAAAGTACCAAGGCACAACAAGGGTGAAAAAGCAGCAGCTCCAAGCACTTCGTAAAGAATTTGAGATTCTTCAAATGAAGCAAGGTGAATCTGTAGATGAGTATTTCTCACAGACATTAGCTACTGTAAACAAGATGCAGATCCATGAAGAGAAAATTGGAGATGTAGTTATGGTTGAGAAGGTTCTTCGATCAATGGCTCTTAAATTTGCCTATGTGGTTTGTTTGATTGAGGAATCAAAAGATATTGATGAATTATAAATTGATGAATTACAAAGTTCTTTAGTTGTGCATGAGCAGAGAATGACATCAACCACAAGTTCAACTGAAGAACAAGCCTTGAAGACTTCACCTCATGGTGAGAACTTTGCAGGGAGAGGATCAAATAAAGATCGTGGTCGAGGTCGTGGAAAATGGCAAGGAAGAGGAAGAGGTGGAGGACATGACCAACACAAACAAGCTTCCACCAACTCGAGGTTTGATAAGTCCAACATTCAATGTTATCGTTGCCATAAGTTTGGTCATTACGAGTCTGAATGCACAGTCAACCTTAACCATGAAAAGGGAGAGCAGTCTAATTTCATAGAAAAAAGGGAATAGGAAACACTTTTGATGGCGTCTCATTCTAAGGATGAACTTGGACCAAACATATGGTATATAAACACAGGCTGCAACAATCATAAGTGTGGTAACAAGTCTCTTTTTCATAATTTAGATGAAAATTTTCATTCTACTGTGAGTTGTGGGGATAACTCCAAAGTAAATATCGTGGGCAAAGGTGATATCCAAATTAATACTAAAAAGGGCAATGTTGAGACTATATCAAATGTGTTCTATATTTCTGAGTTGAAAAGAAATTTGTTGAGTGTTTGACAGTTACAAGAGAAAGGATATGAAACAACCATCAAAGAAGGTGCTTGTGAAATATATGATCCAAGGAGAGGATTAATTGCTCATGTTGAAATGACATCAAACAAGCTGTTTCCACTCAAAATAGAAAGCTTGGAGACATGTTTCAAGGCTGATGTAGAAGACTCCACATGGCTTTGGCGATATGCCCATTTGAATTTCAAGGGTTTACGAGTCTTTTCTCAAAAGCAAATGGTGGTTGGCCTTCTTTAAATTTCTCCTCCCTCCAAAATATGCGAAGACTATGTTGTTGGCAAACAACATCGTGAGCAATTTCCAAAGGACAAGGTATGGAGAGCACGTAAACCTTTGGAGTTAATCCATTTCGACATATGTGGCCTAATAAACCCAATATCAAATGGAAAGAAGAAATATTATATTTCTTTCATTGACGATTATTATAGAAAGACGTGGATTTATTTCTTGCAATAAAAGTCAGAAGCATTCTCAACTTTCAAAAACTTTAAGGTGACAGTTGAAAATGAAGTTGGGAGAAAAATTAAAACTCTTCGAACTGACCGTGGAGGAGAATATATTTCACAAGAATTTACAAATTTTTGTGATGAGCATGGAATTCGACACCAACTAATAGCAACCTACACACCTCAACAAAATGGCGTTGTTGAAAGAAAGAACCGTACTATCCTCAACATGGTTCGAAGCATGATTGCACATGGAAGAGTTCCAAAGAAGTTTTGGCCAGAAGCTGTAAATTGGGATGTTCATGTTTTGAATCGAAGCCCCACATTTTCGGGAAAAAACATGACTCCTCAAGAAGCCTGGGATGGACGCAAACTATCAGTTGACTACTTCAAATTATTTGGGTGCATTGCATATGCACATGTTCCCTATGAAAAGAGGAAGAAGTTGGATGATAAAAGCCAAAAATGCATCTTTCTTGGAATCAATGAGCAGTCAAAGGTGTACAAATTGTTCAATCTAGTCACAGGTAAAATTGTGATTCGTCGTGATGTTATTTTCGATGAAGTAAACACATGGAACTGGACAGAAGACACTCCAGAGCAGCAACCAATACCTGTGAACTTTGAAGATACTACCAATGACATGTCCGTGTCACTACAACCCAAAAATCAAGTGCAACAGCCAGTTGAGGCTACTGGTGCTCAAACAGAAGGTATAAGTTCGAGACCACAATGAGTTAAAAGAAGACCAACATGGATGGAAGATTATGAGGTTAGTGGTGATCTTTCTGATGATACACTCGCCCATTATGCTTTATTATCTGAATATGATCCACTAACCTTTGAAGAAGCTATCAAAGATCCAAAATGGCAACAGGTCATCAATGAAGAGATCAAGTCAATTGAAAAAAATAATACTTGGGAGTTGCCAGGACTTCTTGAAGGACAAAATACATTGGTATTAAATGGGTTTACAAAACAAAGCTAAATATGATAAAATAGACAAATACAAGGCTCGTCTCATTGCAAATGGGTACAAGCAACAATTTGGCATTGATTAGAAGGAAGTATTCTCTTTAGTTGCAAGACATGATACTATTCGAGTGGTAGTAGCATTGGCAACACAAAATAATTGAAAAAATTCTTCAAATGGATGTGAAATCAACCTTTTTATATGGAAACTTGGATGAAGAAGTCTTTATAGATCAACCTCCTGGCTATGCAACCAAGTAATGAAGGAAAGGTAAAGATTAGGTTGCTGATATACTAACTAAGTCTCTCAAATTAGCACCATTTGTGAAGCTTCAAAATTTGCTTGGAGTTGTTTCATTTTCGGTTTAAACTAAATGCTCGGTATGTAGCATTTTAGTTTATGGGAGGGTGTTAGAGTTTTTTTTTTGTGAAATTCAACTAGCTAGTCCTAAGGTAGTGTCCTAGATTAGTGGTTAGTGGTGCCTAAATTTAGTACTTTTTTTCACTAAATTTAGTACTTTGTAGCCTATATAAAGGTCATTTGATTGAATGGAAAGATCATTAAACACAAGTTTATTTTATTCTCTTCATTGCTTTTCCAATTGTGTGCTTTCTCTCCTTGCTTCCAACAGATATGACGTAATCTAATTGGTTTGACTTGTATCATCAAATTGACATGTGGCTATGTGATAGACATGTAACATTTAATTTCTTTCGGTTTCAATTTTAAAGATGCTTATCAAGTTTCGATTAATCTTGATGTTGTTAAGATGTGGAGCCCAATTCATCAATCGAGTTTTGATCGTGGAAAATCGCGGTACAAGGATCGAGGAAGACAGTTTGAGGAAGATTTGAGAAGCTGGAATTTCCTGCTGTCCAAAGGGGATTGTTGAGAAAAGTGGAGTCCAAATTGAAGAAGGAAATCTAATCATCTTTTCCTGCTAGGATTTGGCTTGCAGCATTTTCCTTTCCCTATTAAGTTTTGGTGTGAGCCTCTATAAATACGCATATGACTCTAGAGATCTAGTATGACAGAAACATAGATAGAAGTCTAGAAATCTAGAGATGTAGAGATCTAGTGTGAGTGTTTTTGTGAGAGAGAGGTGTGTGGACTTCCTAGAGAGTATAGACCCTTTTAGAGAGTGTTTTTTTGTATTGGTTTTGCTAACCAAGAACACTAAGAGTGAGATTGTATGGCGAGGTTTAATTGAGTGTTTCCCTTTGT
>JAOANK020464614.1:0-13060 GCA_026257165.2 Telfairia occidentalis | reverse complement strand
TAGTCACTGTTTCAGTATAACGCCGATCACTGAAAACACTGACTAATTTCAATCTGATGACCTAAGTAACTTGATCTTAATCCTGAGCTAACTATGAACTCCAATTTATTTGAGATTATCCTTAGATCTGCATGGGCGAGTGAGGCTCAACGACGCCTTCTTAATATGTCTCCCATTTCAGGGGTAAGACCGGGTAGATAGCTGGGGACATAGTCCTACAAGATGAAATTCACTCCTACACGACTTAAGAGATAGTAGAGAGGTTGTTCCCTTAAGGGTTGATTTCAGGTCTTGAACAAGGGGCCCCACCCTCTCATTGGCCTGAGAGGGAGTTCAGTTTGGTTGTTAGACCTCAAACCAAGTTGTTCATTAGAGAGATCAGTGGTACGTAAGGAACAAGAGGTAACTCAGTGGTATGACGGTTATTGACCCAGCTGAAGTTACGAACGACCTGTGGAGGATCGACTTACTGATTATGGTTATATCAAATGGACCCAACATATCTATAGTGAGGAGAGTGCAGCTACGGGCTTTAGTGAAGTGACCCGTTAGTTAACGAATGTTGATTAACTAGGTCAAAGAGTTTGGCCGGTTAATCTCGGATCGTTGGAGATCATGATCTATAGGTCCATTAGGTCCCTCAGCTAGCTCATATCGGATAACACCTTGGAACAGTGTGGTGAATGATTCGAAGCATTCGAATTCGGTTAAGGGAGAATATTAAATATATGAAATATATTTAATCTATCGACATTTGGTTATGAATTAAACGATCGAAGGGAGTCAAAAATAGCATTTAAATGAGATTTAAATGTTGCACATATGAATAGGGATTCATATTCAGAAAAACAGTTTTTTCGAAAATCGATATCGGCGGCAAAATAATATTATTTTAATACATGATATTAAAATAATTAAAAATTAAATTAAAAATTATTTTTAATTTAATTTTTTATTTTGGATTTTTATTTGAGAAATTAAAATTCAAAATAAAAGAAAAGAAATAAAAGGAAAAATGGAGAGTTAGGAAAAATGGATATTGGTGATATTTCATTGCCATTTTCCTTTACCACCATGATTTGCCACCTCCATTCCTCATGCTACCTCACCATGATTGAGTGTCAATCTTGGGTGAGGTAGTTGTGCATGATTTGGTCTATAAATTGGACTCAAATTCGTGCATGATTGACTGATGAAAATAAGTTTTTAAGCTCCCAAAGTTTGGTTGTTCATGTGTTGAACATAAACCAAATATCACCTCATTTCTTCTCCAATTCACCAATCAAGGGATCCCACCATCCCGTTTCACGGCCGGAGAATAGCTGAGAAGACACTAGTGGTGGTCCGGGAGCTTGTTCGTGATACATATCGCCAGAGATAAAGGAGAATTTTGAGCTACAAAAGGTTAGTTTCCTATTTCTCTATTTTCTCCTCTATAAAGCATGATTTTCATTCTTTAATTGAGCTAATTATAGTGCTTTAGATCCTAATCCGCTGCACATGTATGTTGATACATCCTTCAAGTCGTCAACTACCCGAATTGGGTTTTAGCTAGAATACATAATAGAAGAAGATGCTAAAATGAATGCTCAAATAACTGCAAGAATGAATGCAGTTCGCTAATACAAATGAAATAAAACAACTAGAATAATGTCCAAAGAATAAGAAGCAGTATAATCGAAGCTTGGGAGGCTCTGAAGATAGCGGCAACTGGGTTTCTCCTCAAGAGGTTTGGTATCTTCTATCAAGAGAATCCTTGCCCTTTCCTTTCTAGGTTCCTTCTTTTCTGGTGGCTTGCCCTAGAAATGTGTGCCTCTTGCCTTAAATACATGTGTGAAAATGATTCATGGTGCTCTCTTAGAGTCCCACATGTAGAGAAAAAGTAAATTGCGCCTTTCTGAGGCATCACACACACTTCATAAAATCAGTATTCCGTACACTATAGGATTCAAGGGAATATTTTGTTTGCCGAAAGGCTGTAGCATTTTTAAAGGGAAGATGCTACAAGGTCGTGTCGCTTTTTGAATTTACTTTAATTTGTGTAAGTTGCCACGAATACACCCATAATTCAGTAGTGTTTACATTCACCAAATGTTAAGTATTACATAAAGACAAGTTATAAATATAATAAATTTGACACTTCCACATGCTTTCCTCATACTAACACACTATCAACAACAATCAAAGACTCAATTTCATAGGTATAATAACCCTTTTTTGGAGAGTTATCATTTATGCTCATGGTTGGAACATAATAGGCCTTCTAAGATTGGGGATGACTGTAAGCAAGCCTTTAGAACATTGTAGAAAGCTCTCAGCACAGCCCCTATCATTTAACCCTAGATTGGTAACTTCCACTCGAGCTCGAGTGTGATGCAAGTGATTATGCAGTGGCGGCCATGTTTGGATAAAAGAAAGAAAAGTGTCTACATCTTATCTACTATACTAGTTGGACCTTAAATGAAGCTCCACTTAATATACAAATATTGAAAAGGAATTGTCGGTTGTGATTTTTGATTTTGAAAAGTTTAGAGCTAATTTGATAGGTACCAAGATCATGGTTCACATTGACCATGGTGCATTGAAAGATCTATTAACTGAGAATGATGCTAAGCCTAGGCTCATCAAATGGATTCTTCTACTGCAAGTATTTGATGTGAAAATCAAAGATAACAAGGGGTCAGAAAATGTGGTAGAAAACCACTTGTCAAGAATTGAAAATCAAAAGGATCGGTGTGAAATCAAGGATGCTAAGTGTGTAGCAATAATAAAGTATTTATAGCGATGAATGAAAGTGAAATGAAAATAAAGAAACCAAACTGGAGCTGTTGATATCACTTAAAAAGTACTATTTAGAACTTCTATTTAGCTAGTTTTGTGGCTAAAATGTAGGCTTTAATGCCAATTATTATTGATTTCATAGGAACCGAGCAATTGGAGAGATATTGGAGACATTGAAGATATGAGAAGGAAAATGGAGCTAAAAAGGTGGAAATTATGGCTAAGGAATGTAACAAGGAAAGAAAAAGTGCAAAAACCCAAGAGGGTAGCATCTTGATTCGAAGTGTCGAGCGCTCCCAAAAACCAGTTACTGCAGTATTTTTCTCGAGCCATTAGTGTCAAGATGCTAAAAAAGTGCTTCTTGAAAATTCAAAAATTAGATCATTGCTTTGCTTGATGCTATGGAGCTATGCTTGATGCTACATAGCATCTCAATGCTAAAGATTAGCGTCGAGACATTACAAACTTTTCGATGAAAAATAAAGTTGTGCACATGTTTTTGGAAGGGCAACTTGGACATTTCACGGGTCAGCATCTCAACACTATCGAGGTTTGAGTATAAAAGCTTATTTTCTAAACAAAATTCAATGCCATTTGGGGGAATATTCGAGGAACAGTAGCATTTATTGTCGAGTTTGAGAGTTGGGAGCTAGTTGGAGAGTTATCTAGAGCTTGAGAGTGAATGCCAAGAGCTTTGGGTGTGATTCTAAGCACAGGCAAAGTTAGGTTGCTCAGATACTCGTTTCTCATTCTCTTTAAATTCTGAAAATTAATGTTAGATTTTGTATTTTGCTATTCAAAGACCAAGAGTAGCTAATTTTCTTAGGCTTTAGGTTATTGATGTAGTTTATGGAACATTGATTTGTTGATTGTATATTTATACTTGATTTATTATTAATTTCAATATAGTGTTTTTATGTTTAATACTTTTAATCGCTTGGCCACTGATTATAGATCTATGTTTAATTTATTGTTAGATAAAAAATATTAGACTAGTGTTTATTTATGCACGAGAGTGATAATTTAGCATTAAAGGTTGTTATAATGAAGGAGTTTAATGCCTTGTTTGAAGGAAATAGACTGAGAGGCTGATTTTACAAGTTATTGTGTTTCAAGTTGAGCTCGAGAAGAGATACGCAGATTTTAAGCTTATAGACTTAAGAAATTAATGGTAGATTAGTGAGAGGTTGATTTTACAAATTAGGGTTGAGCTCAAGGGAGGATACCCAGATTTTAAGCTTCTAGACTTATGAAATTAATAGTGAATTAATCGTTAAATAATGGTAGACTTATGAAATTAATGCCTTACTTGTTTGAAGTAAATAGACTGAGAGGTTGATTTTACGAATTAGTGTGAGAAAGGGTTAAGCTTGAGAGAGGATACCCAGATTTTAAGCTTCAAGACTTACAAAATTAATGGTAGATTAGTCTTAAGGGTCAATCAATTGAGTCAATTAATCCATAAATGAAGTCAATACCCTAGAATTACCTTGTAAATGGATTTCTCTCAGGTTGTTTAATTTAATTGCTTTAATTTTAGTTTGTTGGACCCTACATGCATTAAATTTACCTAAATAAAATTGAACAAATCACATTGGTACATAGAGAATCATTAAATCAATCTACAGAGGACGATACTAGATCTCTGTCCATTTCTATATTATAACTTGGCTTATGTGCTTGCGCAGTGACAGTGAGTTCGCATCAAGTTTTTGGCATCATGTCAATGCATTAGCATTTTTAATTCTTTTCATATTGATAAAATTTTATTTGATCATAATTTTAAGGTATATTTTATTTGTTTTATTTTTCTGTTTTGTTTTTAATGGTGTATGCAACATAATCATGAGGCTAATCTTGCTCTTTTTGATCCTGAGATTGACAGAACTGGTCAGAGAAATTTGAGAAGGAACAAGACTTAGCCCATCGATATGGCAGAACAACGAGGAGAACTAAGGGCAATTAGAGATTATTTTTATCCCATTTTCTCGACAACTCAGCATGGGATCATCCATGCATCGATAAACATGAAAAGTTTTTAGCCGAAGCCAGGACTGATTCAAATGACGAGAGAGAGTGCTCATCCCTTGAAATCTTCAATACGGTAAAGATAAATGTTGTACCCTCTAATTCTTTTCGCTTATAATTGTTACCATTTTCTATGCAGGATAGAGTGAAAGATTAGTTGGAGATCGTTTCATTAGAGAGCATAACCATTTGGGACGAGCTAGCCAAGTATTCATGAACAAATTCTTTCAACCAGCTAAGATGCAAAAGCTCAGAATAGAGATTGGCACCAATAGAATGATGGGGAATAACCGTTCGAGGCTTGGGGAGATACCAGGAACTCTTGCGAAAGTGTCCACAACACGACTATCCTGACTAGTTGCAAAATTCAATTATTCTATAATGGTTTGTCCAACGCTACTAAGTCTATTATGTATGCAGCTACAGAAGGTTCTATTTTTTTCTAGGGCAGCCGAAGCAGCCCATACATTGTTGGAGGACATGGCTACTGTAAGTTATAATTTGCTAATTAAGAGATCCATTATTAGAGTGTATGACTTTACGAGCTAAATGAGGTAAGTACACTTAAGGCTCGAAAGGATTCTTTGACTAATGCTTTGAGTCAACTTATTGTGCTAGGAAATTCCAAATTTGTTACGTCATCTGCGACATCTCACTAATATTCGACATGGGAGAATACCGAAATAGAGCAAGTGAATAATGTGAAAATTTTTTGCTATCAAGAAATGTCGATGCAAAACCATTTCACTGCACCTAAGACTCAATTGCCCACTCTCTATCACCCAAGTTTGCTAACCATGAGAATTTTTCCTATGCTAATAACAAGGAAGTCTTGTTGGATCCACCGGGATTTGTCATCGACATCTTCACTACAACATGAGAAGTAATCATTGATTGGGAACCTACTTTGAGCTTTTACCACTGAGTCCAGGACCAAAACTAGTTAGTCGGACAACACGGTAAGTAACCATGAAAAATCCATGAAGGAACATTGAAGTTCAGATTAGCCAAACAGCCAGCACACTCACTTCATGTAGAAAGGTAAGTTCCCTAGAAATATTGAGGTAAGTCCTGAGGAACATTGCAAAACTATTATGTTGAAGAGTGGTAAGTCTCTGGTGGAGTCTAAAAAGAATAAGGTAGTTGAGTAAGCTAAAAGACAAGATGAAAAGGTTGATGAGAAGAATGAAGAAGAAGTTAGAGTTGAGGAGAAAGAGGAAGAAGAGTCGACATCATTTTTCAGGGAAGTGTTCAAATCCCATCTCTGTTATTCCTAGCAATATCCCCCACCCTCAACGTTTTTAGAAAAAGAAGTTAGATGCTCAGTTTTCTAAATTCTTAGAAATTATTAAGATAATTCACATTAACATACCATTTGTTGATGCGTTGGAACAAATGCCCAACTATGTGAAGTATACGAAGGACGTGTTGTCAAAGAAAAAGAAGTTTTAACAATTTGAGACTATAAACTTAACGGAGGAGTGCAATGTGATATTGCAGAGGAAGCTACCAAAGAAATTAAAGGACCCAAGGAGTTTTACCATCCCTTTTACTACTGGTAGTTTGTATGTCAAATGTGCATTGAGTAATTTGTCTGCTTCAATTAATTTAATGCCTCGTCTATTTACAAAAAATTGAATCTTGGAGAAGTAAAACCCACTACAATATCTCTGTACTTGGCTTATCATTCTCTCTCATATCCTAGAGGTATAGTAGATGGTGTGTTAGTTTAAGTTGACAAATTTATATTTCCGGCTGATTTTGTAGTGTTAGACATGGAGAAAGAAGCAGAGGTGCCCATCATATTTGGAAGACCATTCTTGGCCATTGAAAGGGCCTTTATCGATGTTCAGCAAAGTAAGTTGACCTTGAGGGTACATGATGAGGAGGTAAACTTCAACATCTATCAATCCATGAGATGCCCTCATGAGGTAAGTACTTGAATAGGATAGATGTTGTTGATAAATTTGTTACTGAACTTAGAAATTTGATGTTGTCTAATGTTGACTTTGAGAAAAGCAAGTTGGTATTTGATTGTGATAGCTTAGACATATTAGATGATGATGTTAGATGGGCAAGAATTTCTGCCAATCTTACGCATGAATTGTATTCTTGTTAGATGGGCAAGAATTTGATTGTGATAGCTCAGAATCTGATACTTTATTAGATTGTATTCTTGTTTACAATCTTACGCATGAATTTCTGCCAAATGAGGTTAAGACTGTTGAACCACTTGTGCTGAGATGGACTGGTCCCAAAATCAAGGGCAAGAGAACACAGATCTATAAGAAGAAAAAACTGGGAGGAAAGCGTAGATCAATGTCGTTCGACACCATCATGGTTAGAGACGTATCCCTATATGGTGTTCTAGAGCTATAAGTAATTGATGGGTTGAGGTATAATGTGAATGGTCAACAGGTAAAGCATGATTATGAAAAGAAGAATGGTGAATGGGAGGCGTTCTTCAAAGAGCCCAGTTGAATTTTACGTCTCGTCTAGCTAGAGACATTTAGCCTATCACTTCTTGGGAAGCAACCCAAGTTTGTTGCTTTCTTTAGTTAGTTTGATTTACTTTAGTTTTTTTTTTTGTTTGTTTTGTGCTCTAATGTGTTTCCTTCGATATTCTCAATCTTTCAAAAGCTCTATGTAGATGTACTTGTCCACATGCTTGTCGATTTAGTGGACTACCTCACTCTTCAGGCGACTATCTTTTACTTTCTTCGTACTTTGTCTTCTTTTGCATATATTGAGGACAATGTATATTTTTAAGTTTAGGGTGGGTGTACTAAGTACTTTGAGTTTCATAATTTGTATGCCTTGGATGGGATGCTGAATCTTTTAGTTAATTTTTAATTTTATTTTCTTTGAACTGATTTTAATTATGATTTGAGATTTTGAAGTGTTGAACTGCTGTGAAACTCTATGCATGTTTCTGATTAGAATGACTTAGGATTTGCTCCCATTGGTATGTTGTGTTGCTATTATTGAAATAGGAAATCATACTTCTTATTCGAGTTATTTTAAATCCTTCTTCAATTCTCTTATTTTTTAGCATGAAACCCACTTATTTAGAGTCTTTAAGGTTTAGAATGTTTTTGGAGAGCTGTAATTTAGTTGTCACCAAAAGAGTCATAGTACTACTTAAGTGACTCTCTAGGTTTAGTAGCAATGGTTCAAAATAAATGATTTTCTGAAGAAGATTACTCCTTTCTAGATGTGTTAGTAATCAAGGGTATTCATGACACCCATCATTTACCACTCTATGAATTCCCTGATGAAAAGTGAGTAAGCTTAACCACCTACGATGGGTGTGTTCCTCGTAGTTAGATACATTTCATCACCAACATGGATAAGACAAAATGAAGGCAATACATCTCGTTAGAGTTATTCTTCTATCCAAAAAGAAAAGAAAAAAATAAATGAAAGATGAAAAGAATCAACTTAGTGCTTTTCTTCGCTACTTTCGTTGAGAGAATCTATTAAATAATACCTTGGAGCAGGAAAAAGAGGCAGCTAGGCGAAATCCTTGTAAATTCATTTTGGGATCATAAAGACAAAAATAAGAGGGGCTTGCTGATAACTCTCAAAAAGAGAGTTATTAGAAGTCTTTTAGGATAGAATTCATCCTATTCTTAAAGTGATTTGCCTTTCATTTCTGAATAATTGATTGAATTTTTTTTTGTTTTGCTTACACTACTTTTGAGAACGTCAAGATTGTTCCAACATTACATTTAATACAGCATTAGAGTAGAATTAAGAGAAATTATACTTACTTGCTACTGATTCTGGGTATTTTGTTCAGCAGATAATTGATCGAGCACTATTTTAGCAGAATTATTGATCGAGCATTTCTAGAGCAAAACAGACAAATAAAAGTCGCACAAAGATAACAAAAAATTAAATATGAAGTTCAATTTATCTTTTATGGAATTAATCGACCATTAGATTCAAGCCACATGGACAATTTATCTCCTAATCATAAGAGGGAGCTTATAAATACAAAAGGAGGTTGCCAAAACAAGAAGGAATTTCGAAGAGTTAAAGAGTTAATAGTTTTTTTTTAAGAATTCATTGTCCTTTTCATTTACGAGTTTAAGTTCAGAATTTTCTTCCTTGTTGATATTGTGTTCTGTAAAGAAGAGTTTGTGGAAGAACTTTGTGGAGGCTGAAGGGAAAAGCAATTCTACTCACTGCAATCGTGGAGAAATCAATTCTATAACTCTTTAAGATTTTACCCATTATGTTTCCATCGACTGTTTCTATTGTTATATTGTTGCCTTTAATCATTTTAGCATGAACTAAGCACCCATTGGGTGAGGATCAAGGGAGATGTTATTGAACTAATTTTACTTTTGAAGTAAAAGTTTGATAGATTGATTTATTTTATAAGTGTTCATACGGTTTAATGTTTATGTCTATCTGGCCAACACACATAATTATCTTCTCTAAGTTTCAAAAGAACAAGTGAGGAGTGTATTGCTTCTAAAACACATTAGCCTCAAGATTAGGTTAGTTGTTAGCTAAGTGAGGAGGTTAGGAATAATCGCTCACCTAACCAGTTTACCTCATAAAAGTTAGTGGAAATTAATTTAAGATATTTGGTAGATCTAGAAAGATTTTGAAAGACAATTGTTGTGTGAGTTGATCCAGCAGTTCTTTTGCTCTACCATTTTGGTGTCGTTGCCAAGGATTAGTTTGAATTTTGGCTTACTTGAATTTGATTCCTTTTGTGAAGTGGAGCGTAATTTACACTGATTCAATTTCTTTCTAATTGCAGTAACTAGTGTATGAACACTAATTTTGATTTAGAGGTTGATGGTGATTCATAAATTGAAAGGACTCTTTGGAGACTAAGAAGGGAGTTGAGAAATCGAGCAAATTTGATGAAGCACAACCCTAAACCTCCTGGAGGGCCTTTAGTGCAAGCAAATCAACAACCAAACAGAGGAGAAGTTCCATTACCTAGAGTAGCAATGCAATACTAAATTAGACCAGTGTATCAGGTTGAAAACCCTATAGTTCTAGCTAATGACAGGGAGAGAGCCATAAGAGATTGTGCAGTCCCTATGTTTGAGGAATTCAATCCAGGGATTATTAGACCAAATATATAGGCAGAAAATTTTGAGACGAAGCATGTGATGGTTCAGATGTTGCAAACCATAGGTCAATTTTATGGTTTGCCTGCAAAAGATCCACATTTACATTTGAAGAATTTTCTAGGAGTGTGCGACTCATTTATGATTCAAGGAGTTCCTAAGGATGCTCTACGCTTAACTTTGTTTCCATATTCATGAAGGGATGGAGCAAAAGCCTGGTTAAATACATTTGCTCCAGGATCCATCACTACTTAGAATGAATTGGCAGAGAGATTTCTTATTAAGTATTTTTCACCTACAAGACATGTCAAACTCTGAGCAAAGATTGTTTCTTTCAGGCAATATGTGGATGAACCCTTTAGTGATGCTTGAGAAAGATATAAAAAACTTCATAGGAAATGTCCTCAACGTGTGGATTACCTTATTGTGTTCAATTAGTGACATTTTACAATGCCTTAAATTTGGCTACATAGAGCATGGTAGATGCTTTAGCAAATGGTGTGTTACTATCAAGAACGTATAATGATGCATATGAAATTTTGGAAAGGATATCAACCAATAGTTGCCAATTGTATGATGTGAGATCAAATCCTGGAAAATGACCACAAGCAGTTATAGACATTTTGCATTAACTTCTATTAGCGTAGACATTGCTTCTTTGACAAACATGATCAAAACCCTACCATTAGGGAACATTACACCATGAAATGCTACTGCAAATCAAGTAACAATGGAGTCATGCATTTTCTATGGAGAAGGGCATACTTATGAATTCTGCCTCACCAATCTAGTATCAGTCTACTATATAGGAAAGAATAATCCACATTCTAACACCTACAATTCGGGGTGGAGGAATCACTTTTCATGGAGTCAAAGGGGAAACCATCATAACTTTTGGTACATCATAAAGGACACTATCCACCTAGATTTGGGCAATAGAATCAACAATTTGTACCACAACAAAATAGGCAATTGCCTCACCAAAATCATCTCAATTTGAATAATTTGTTGGACAACATGATGAAGATGTATATGGCAAAAAATGATGCTATGATTCAAAGCCAACAAGCTTGATTGAGGAATTAAGAAATTTAGATTAGACAATTAGTAAGCGAGTTGAAGACTAGAGCTCATGGATAACTCTGTGCAGATGACGAAAATCTGCAAAGGGAAGGTAAAGAACAAGTGCAAGCAGTAGAACTTTAGAGTGGAAAACCCTTAGCTGGAACAAGTTCTTTGCTGCACCAAAAGAGTATGAATCAGAATTTTGTAGAGCAACGAGATAGCATGAGCAGTGAGGTAAGAGTTGAAGAATAGAAGAAAGGGAGGAATTTGCCGCAGTTCCCAAAACAAAGGCTGTAGAATCACAACAGTATACACAAATTATTCCTTTCAAACCTCCACCACCTCCGTACCCTCAAAGACTCATGTAGAAAACTCAAGAAGTCCAATTTAAAAGAATTTTAGAAGTACTGAAACAACTTCACATAAACATTCCATTGGTAGAAGCTCTTGAGTAAATGCCAAACTATGTGATATGCCTTAAAGATATTCTGACCAAGATGAAGCGATTAGAAGAATATGAAACAGTTTCTTTAACTGAAGAGTGCATTGCAATCTTTAAAAATAGGCTACCTTTGAAGGTCAAGGATCCCGGATCAATCACTATTCCTGTTTCGATCGAAGGAAAGGAATTAGGAAGAGCATTATGTGATCTTGGAGCCCGTATCAACTTCATGCTATTATCCATTTATATGAAGTTAGGAGTGGAAGAAGCAAGACCAAAACTATGACTCTTCAATTAGCTGACAGATCCATTACATATCCTGAAGGTAAGATTGAAGACATTCTAGTTCAAGTTGATAAATTCATATTTCCAGCCGATTTCATCCTTTTGGATTATGAAGCTGATAAGAAAGTGCCTATAATTCTTGGAAGCCCTTTCTTAGCAATAGGTAGAGCACTAATAGATGTGCATAAGGGAGAATTAACCATGAGGGTGACCAAGAGGTAAAGTTCAGTGTATTTGATCCATGAGATATACGCCAGAAGTTGAGGAATGTTCAGCAGTTTAATTGTTGGAAGAAATTGTTTGAAACATAGTTGAGGCAGAGTTGCAAGAGTATCATATTCAGCAGCTTGGGGATGTTAAATCCTTAGAAGGCGAAAAAGAAATAAGTTTTTTGCACTAGCAAATCTAGAGGTATGCGAGATTTCAAACTATATGAAAATATTTGAAACTCATGACTTGAATGACAAGAAATCACCACCCATGAAGCCCTCTACTAAAGAGCCACCAAAGCTGAAGTTGAAGCCACAGCCATCACATCTAAAATATGTCTATCTTGGAGAAAAGGAAACACTACCAATCATTGTTGCAACAAACTAACTGCCAGAAAAAGATCGATTAATTTGATTGCAGTAGCAATATAAAAAGGCAATATGTTGGACTTTAGCTGATATTACAGGCATCAATCCATCTTTTTTTATGCATAAGATCAATTTAGAAGATGAAAATTTTAGGTATGTGGGGTAGCAAAGAAGATTGAATCAAGCCATGAATGAAGTTGTTAAGAAAGAAGTCATCAAGTGGTTAGATGTTGGAATCATCTACCCTATCGCAAATAGTAATTAGGTAAGTCATGTTCAGTGTGTGCCCAAGAAAGGAGAAATTACTGTGACCACCAATGAAGCCAACAAATTTATTCCTACTAGGACAGCTACAGGTTGGAGGGTATGTATGGACTATAGGAAGCTAAATACAACTACACATAAGATGAAGGAATCAAATTCCCAGCGAAAGCGATTGACTGCTTAATGTATTCAAATATGAATTTGGGTAGGAATGTACGTTTTACAGAAAACCAAAAACACAGAACGATAAAACTTTACCTTTGAATAACTCTTCTTCAACTACGTACTTCTTCTCTGGATTTTGATGAACACCACCAAATCAGGATACCTGTTATTCTCTAGATAATTCGGCCTTGGAGTGTGGTCTCCAAAACAATGGAGGGAATTGAGAGAAGGGAAGAGCTTCTCCAAAAATACCTTAGGAAGAAGCAAAAGCTTCATCTTGGTATATATGTGAGGAAGAGAGGGGTGAGTGGGTTGAGTGAAAATCTCCCCACTCACCACCTTTAACGTAAATAAAA
>JAOANK020464516.1:0-13061 GCA_026257165.2 Telfairia occidentalis | reverse complement strand
CACAATCTAATTGATCAAGCTAGATTGAAAGTTCTAAACATGCATTCTAAACACAAGAATACAAAGAAAGCTTAAAAACTTGGATGAATAGGTGCCTTTCCAAGTTTGAATGGATGCAACTCTTCACCAAGTGAGAACACCTTAGCTTGGAAGTCACCATTCAAAGCTTCTTGAAGTCATTTAGCTTTAGCTCTTACAATTGGACATGATTGCATAATGATAGGCTCATCATTTGTTTGACTTTGAGCAAAGATCTCATTTGAGTTGACTTGAGCTTCTTGAGCTTCATTTGAGCTGATTTGAGCTAGTTGAGCTTGTATATAATTTTGTACAATTGTTCTTGTTCTCGAGGTCACTTTATTTGTATCACAACGTTCTAACACTTTCTCCAAATTATCCAAACAGCTTTCAAAGGACTCCCAAACACTAAAAAATCATCCATAAAGACTTTTACTATTTCTTCTATCAAATCAGAAAAGATTGTCATCATGCACCGCTGGGATGTTGTTGGCGCATTGCATAGGCCAAATGGCATTCGTCTGAAAGCAAACGTTCTGTAGGGGCATGTGAATGTGGTTTTCTCTTGATCTTCTAGATCAATAACAATCTGATTGTAGCCTAAATATCCATATAGGAAACAGTAGAACTGTTGTCTTGCCAATCGATCTAGCATCTGATCAATAAATGATAATGGAAAGTAGTCTTTCTTGGTTACCTTGTTGAGCTTCCTATAATCCATGCACACTGTCTAGCCAGTCACTGTTCGTGTGGGAATGATTTCATTTTTCTCATTGGTAATCACTGTTATTCCTCCCTTCGTAGGCTCGCATTGTACTGGACTTACCTAATCACTGTCAGATATTGGGTATATTATTCCTGCATCCGACCACTTGATGATCGCTTTTTTTACAACTTATTTCATTATGGGGTTTAGAAGATGTTGGGCTTCCACACATTTTTTTACATCATCCTCCAATCCGATCTTATGCATGCATATTGTTGGGCTTATCCTAGGAATGTCAGCAAGTGTCCATCCTACTACTTTGCGATGCTAGCACAAAATCTGCAATAATGATGTCTCATATTTAGTACACAATGTTGAAGAAATAATGACAGGTAATTTATGATCATCATCTAAATAGGCATATTTAAGATTAAAGGGCAAGGGTTTCTTCTACCATATTGGAGGTTCCTCGAATGACGATTTCATTGGCATGTCCCTCCTTACTATTAGATCAAGTGTCTTAGTCAACTCACTGCACATTTGCTCTTTATTTGATGCTGCCACAAAGATACTGCATAGTTGCAGCGCATCTAATTTCTCATTATCTTCCATTCTACTTTCTTCGTCTCGGATCATCTCCAACTCTTGTAATCCATCCCTTGCTTGCACTACTGAACATTCCTCAACGTCATTAGGGTATTTGAGTGCGTCGAATACGCTAAATGTGACTTGTTGGTCATTCATTCTCATTGTTAAAACTCCCTTTTGCACATCAATTAATGTCCTCCCTATTTCTAAGAATGGTCTTCCCAAAATAATAAGGACATCCTTGTCAACCTCATAATCCAATATAATAAAGTCAGCCGGAAAAATGAAAGTGCCTACTTTGACTAAGACGTCTTCGATTTTTTCTTCTGGATGCATCATGGAGCAGTCAACAAGCTACACCGTGACTGTTATACGTCTTGCTTCCCCTATTCCTAACTGTTTAAAAAAGACAGAGGCATCAAATTGATGCTTGCTCCCAAATCACACAAAGCTTTTCCAACGTACTGACCTTCAATGGGCCATGGGATGGTGAAACTTCCAGGATCTTTCATCTTCTTCAGAATTTTACTCAATAAGATGGCACTGCATTCATCTGTTAAGGCCACTATTTCAAATTCTTCTAGTCTTCTTTTCTTCGTCAGTATATCCTCAGAAACTTAACATAACTACGCATCTGTTCTAAAGCTTCCACTCACGGGATGTTTATGTGCAATTGTTTTGCAATCTTCTTTCGCAATCTATGAGGAAATGGTAGCGGGGGTAAAACTCTAGGTAATTCCATTACTTTAGATTTTCCCTTGCTGCTGCATTGCTAGCGCTTCTTTCTTTTGTATATTTCGGTATCTCTTTCTGCTTTTTTGTTGCAATCAAATCTGATAACTTTTGTTACTCAGCTACTTGTGGCTCCTTCTAAACATTATTTTCCTTATGAAACAATTCTTTTTCGCCCCTTAATGTGATAGCTTTACATTCTTCTTTCCCATTGTTCTTAGGTGCTTCAGTGTTACTGGGCAATGTACTAGTAGGTTTACTACAGAATTCAGTTGCGAGTTATTCGACTTGTACTTCCAAATTCTTGATTGTTGCTGCTTGACTTTGCATTAGCAAATCATTTCGCATTATGTACTCTTTCATGAAGCTCTCCAAGTTACTGGATTGTTGTGGTTGTTGTACTAGTGGCATTTTCATAATTACAATATTCTATTGGAATTGTGTGTTCATAAATCCTAGAAGGACTTATAGTCGCATAGCTGGGGCATTATTGCTACTGGCTTGTTGACTTCCCCAAGAAAAGTTTGGGTGCTGCCATCATCCTGGATTATATGTGTTTGAATATGGGTTATTTTGCCCTTGATTATTGATGCTGGATTAGATGGACAATCTTCAAAAAGATGGTTGTCTCCACAAAATACAAAACTAATCTCCATAGAGCTTTGAACTGCTTTTACTGGCTTAATGGGCTCTAAATTCATAGCTTTCAACATATTAGCCATTGAAGCCACTCGTACCCTTAGTGCTGTGATTGCATCCATCTCTATCTTTCCTCTAGTGTTCCTTCTTCAACTACACTCTCTTTCATTATACCATTGAGAATCGTTAGTAGAAATTCTCTCCAAAATATCAAAAGCTTCATTATACATCTTCTGCAACAATGCTTCGTTAGCTGATGCATCAAGAACTAACAGGGAGTTTGGTGTTAATCCATGGTAGAAGTGCTTTATTTGCACCCAATTAGGCAAACTATGATGAAGACAATTTTTCAACAACGTTTTGTACCTTTCCCATGCTTCATGCACATATTCGTTTTCCAACTCATGAAATGTTACTATGTCACCACATAATGCCACCATTTTCATTGGCGAAAAGTATTTTAGTAGAAACTTCTCAGCAAGGTCTGTTTAGTTGGTAATTGATCCTGGTGGAAGTGAATTCAACCAAATTTTTTCACTGTCTGTTAATGAATAAGGAACAATGTCAGACGCAATGTCTCTTTCGATGCTCTTAAAATGCGACATGAATTACACAAAGCAAGAAATGATTGTAAATGCGAATGAGGGTTATCCAATTTAGATCCTCCAAACTACCCATTGGTTTGTAACACTTGAAACATGACTGGTTTAAGCTCAAAAGCTGGGGCTCCATTCAGTCCTATCATTATCACTGGATTGAAGTCATTAAAAATTGGTGCAACATACTCTCTAATAACTCTATCCCTGTCATTCGCAAGCAACACTGGATTATGTTGATCCAGCTGTTGGGCTAATCTCTGCCCATTCCCTACAAGTTGTGTAGGATTTCTCGACATGTTCATCAGTGGGTCTAAAAATGGAGCTTTATGGTTCTCCATGAATTCTTGTGCTGCAGCAAAGCCTTGGGCTTGCCTAATTGCTCGTCGGCGTTGATGCAAAGTTCTCTCTATTGTCGGATCAAATGTAAATTTTTCTTTTTCCTCGTTCATGCACTAAACTTTCTTGGTACAATACAAAATGTTGATCAAACTATTGAAAGATAGAGGGGTTTCAACATAACAAATATAATTAACTAAAAAGGAATTTTAGGCAAATGAGATACAAATATAAGCAAATAAGAAAAATCCTTGACAACAACGCCAAAAATTTGTTGTCTTCGAAGGAATGCAATAAATATGTTTCAGAAATGTAGAATAATATTGAAAATGGAGACAAAGAATTCTCAAGTATGAGCAACCGTACAAGTACTACTGGAGTATTTCAGGAAATTGATCCACAGAGATTCTTCTAAAACGATTCTCACTTACCCAACCTTAACAGTTTATACACATACATGAATGATGTGTTGATGCAAGAAAATAAGAGGGAAGGTAACATTTTCGAGGGGATTTTAGTGCGAGACAACTAAACATTTCAATTCTAACAAAAAAGTAACAGACAATTAATAGAGGGGGTAGTTGATGATATTCTACTGTGTTAAGTGACACGATGCTGCAGCCTTTTCTAAAAATGATATAGTTCACTCTGTAAGCAAGTTTTGTCCATATACCCACTCGATCGAGTCTTGTATATTGAAATATGAATCCTATTCAGATTCAAGGTTAATAACACACTACCCTCTTGTTTTACAGCTTCGTCATTATGTCTAGTGAGTTTATGAGATGTGATTTTCTCACCTCTGCTGTATCTGTTCATTCGGATTCGACTACTGCCTTGCTTGTCAACATAAACACTAGCTAGCTAGAACTACTGGTGGCCAACTGGGAAGTTCATGACAACAATAGTTCAAAATGAAGAGAACGAGAGTAAAGCACTTCTCATTTTCAAAATTAGCTACAACAAAGTTTTAGCCAAACCTAACCATCACCAAATACCCATGAGGGAATTAGCTACAACTCATCATAATAAAACCAAAATAAACTACTATCATTAATGCTAAAACAATAAAGAGATGAAATGCAAGTACACACAGTTTGAAAACAACACTAAAACCGAAAATAGCTAAAGTAAACAAAATGAAATACATAATACAAATGCATTGAGGCGCAGAAAAATAGTTGGGTTCCTTGGCTAGAATGGGATTCTTCTTTCGAGAGCATACTTTTCTTTCTCTTCTTTCTCTTCTTCTTCCATTGCTCTCTCTCTTTTTCTGTGTCTCTTTGCCCCAAAATAGCATTATACAAATGTCATCCTGCCCTCTTAGGTCCCACATGTAGGAATACCCCATTTCGCGCCTCTCTAAGACGTCACATGTGTCCCATCAAATAGGTACCAGTAGAGTGCTGGAATCTGGAGAATATTCTAACTACCGATATCCTGTAGCATTCTGTATGTCAAATGCTACCAGGTCGCGCTGCATTTTTCACTTTTACTTGAACTTGCTAATTGCTCCGCTTATCATTCTTAATTCGGTCATGTGTAAATATACCACTTAAATCAGCATGATACACTAGAGTAAAGTATGCAAACATGCCAATCTCAGTGCACCAACATGTTATTCTCATTCTATAATATCATATCAATAGCCAAATATTCAATACCATGGGCATAATAACTCTCTTTTGGAGAGTTAACATTACGTCATTTGCTATTAATACGAAGTTGGAAGAGGTTCTTTTCGTCAAAGCGTATTGCTTCTGAGATGAGGTGGCATAAGAATAAACAGGTTGAAACAGAGGGTGTGTTATGCCATCCAGCTAGTGCTGCAAGGTGGAAGCATTTCGACCATGAGTTTTCTTAGTTTGCTTTAGACCTACGGAATATACACTTGACATTAGCTTTGGCTGAATTTAATCAATATGAAAATATGAATACTTCCTATAGCATGTGGCCCATGGTGCTTATTCTAAACAATTTTCCACCTTGGAAGTGACATGAAAAAATCCAATTTTTTCATGTTCTTGATTATACCCAAACCAAGGTCTCCCGAAAATGAAATCGACTTGTACTTGCAGCCACTGATTGAAGATTTGAAAGAATTATGGAACAGTGGAGTGTGTACATACGATTGTGTAGTGGCGAGTATTTTCAATTACACATAAGTTTGTTGTGGACTATTAATGACTTTCCTACTTATGGAGACTTATATGGATGCAATACCAAAGGTTATCAAGCATGTCTCATTTGTAAAGAATACACATCATCATTTCAGATAAGGAAAAAATTTTCTTACATGAAGCAGCGATGTATTTTCTAAATTATCACAGTTGGCAGAAAAGTAAACAACATGGCAAAAAGAGAGAACATAGACCTCCTCCAGTTGTAATGGATGGAGATTAGATTCTCCAACAAGTAAGTACGGTGAACTTTCCTGTATTTTTATTAAACATTCATCTATACAACAACCAAAAAGAAAGAGGAGTCTTAACTAAACAAACAAGAGTATATTCTTCAAACTCTGCTATTGGTCAAACCTGATGTTGAGACACAAGTTGGATGTCAGGCATATTGAGAACAATGTGTGTGATACTTTAGTAGGCACTTTGTTAAATATTGAGGGTAAGACAAAAGACATGACAAATACCCATTTGGATCTAGAAGATTTGAAGATACGAAATGACTTATACTTTCATAAATGAAGGATAGAGTTGTGAAATCACATGTTGCATATACACTGACCACTAATGGAGAGTGGATTCTATAAGTTCTTAAAATCAGTGCAATTTCTCGATGGATTTGTATCTAGCATATCACGATGAGTGAGCGTGAACGATAAAAAATTATGGGGATTGAAAACTCACAACTCACACATTTTGTTACAACTACTTTTTTTTATTGGTATTCAAGTATACATACGAAAAATGTGTGTACAACCATTGTTGAATTCTACAATTTCTTCCTTGATTTATGTGCAAAGATAATACGAATCAGTGATCTTGATCGAATACAGTCAGACATAATAATCATATTGTGTAAGCTAGAAAAAATATTCTCATTGATATTCTTCGATGAAATGATACACCTTGCCGTTTACCTATCATATGAAGAAAAGGTTGTGGACCCCTTTACTTATAGTTGGATGTACACTATTGAAAGGAGCCTACAAACGTCAAAATAGTACATATTGAATAAAGCTCGTTCCGAGGATTCCATAGCAGAAGCATTTGTCCTCAATGAATCTTTGAACTTTTACTCATTGTATCTAAGTGGAGTCGAAATGAGATTTAATAGAAATAAATGTAACGATGATACAATCCCTAAGCATGAGCTTTGTGGTGATTTTGAAGTGTTTAGACAAAGTGCACGACTATTATGGGGGTCGACCTTAAGAACACTATCAAGATATGAGAAACGAATTGTACGTTGATACGTGTTAAACAATTGTGCCGAAATAGAGTCTTATCGCATACAACATTTGAAACTACTTCGTCGTAGACCACGTAGCTCAACAGACTTGTGTAAATTACATCAACAACAATATTTCGATTGGTTCAAATCTCAGGTATGAAGATTTAAGTTTTAAATATTCATTTGTAACTATGAGGCAAAATCATTCATTTCAAATTTATACTAAACAAACAAGTTTATTCATTATGCAAGAGAGAAGATGCATCTGTTGATCTTTACTCAATTGCGTTAGGCCTAACAATCAAGTGCACACTTATAGTGGATGCATCGTTAATGAATTACAATTTCATACTATAGAACGTGACAATCGTCAAGCTACGCAAAATAGTGAGGTCATGGTGCTTGGAGAAAAAAGTGAAGGAGATGAAATGAATTTCTATGCGTATTAGATGAGGTATTGGACTTAGAATACGAGAAAAGAATATGTGTGATCATTTTTAAATGCAGATGGGTTCGACATAGATGTTAAGAAAAATAGATCACACGTAGATTTAAGATTTAGGTCAATCAACGTATCTCATTATTGGTATGTTGATGACCCTTTTTATTCTTACTAGTCAACTCAACAAAGTTTTTACCTTGATGACTATAAACTTGGTGAGAATTGAGAAGTTGTTTACATAGTACAAAATAAACTTTATGAGACGTTCCAGAAGCTGGAGAGGTAAAAAATGACTTGATTAAGGTATTCGAAGTAGAAAGAAGGATATTAGTCGATGAGGTCGTTCAGGATAATTTATTATGTGGAGAGGACGTTGATCCTACTATTGTGAAACGACCAGTTAACCAACAATCAAAGGAAAACGCACCACAGATCACAAATGATGAGTGTATAAATGACGAACTTGAGGATGTTGAAATATCTACTGGAAATAGTTCGAGTTCATACTAACATTTAGTTTCAAATGATTTGGATAGTGCATAAGTATGAGTACGAGGAGTATTTAAATTTCTTATTTTATAAATGTGAAATAAAATAACTATAAATTAAAGTTACTTACTTTTTTTTTCTTTCATATATATAGATCCTAGGACGTAATTAGAATGAGGCAAAACATGTTTTTTCCATGAAAGATCAGACTCCAGTGATAGCCTCTTCAAATGGAGCGAGTTCGACACATATAAGTTAGTTTTTTCTCCTTATGCGTGACTATATGTTTTTTTTAGTGCGTACAGGTTAATTTTTTTCTTCTTAACTTTTTTTCTATGTTTTTAAGTTCCTAGAAGGACAAGAGAGCACACTAGAAACAAGGAGCTACATAAACATGTCGAGAGATTCAAAACAATCAAAACCAAGCTCAAAGACGAGTACCTAAAGCCCTTTTGCCTTAATAACAAAAAATTTAGCAATGCAATAAAGACATATACTCGAGAGAGCATTTTGGTGCGATGCTCAAAATTGAAGAAGGTCACAAGAGATGTCATTCAGTCAGTCAAGGATCGATTGTTCGTAAGTTAGAGCGTACATCGTTGAATTATGATTAAAATGTTTCTATACAGACTAACTAATCGTTTACATGTGCAGACTTATTTCGATGTAGATTTGACCAAGTACGTTGTGAATGCATCCATCATGCACCAAATGCAGTCGACATCCAAAGGATACAAGACAAATTTGTACAAGGAGTATAGAAAACGCGCAACCCCTAAAGAGGCTCAAGCAAACCCACCAGAGGAAGTAGCCAGTCCAGAGGATTGAAATATTCTTTGCGATCGATGGGAGAGTGACGTATGGAAGGTATATCATATAGTTAAATTTTCTTATTTTAGAACAAATCAGAGAAGAATAGGCGAAGTCAGACAAAGATGCATTTCAACCATCAAACTGGGTCGAAGGTATTCATACACATACAACAAAAACAAGTAAGATAACATGTTTTAATTAATTATATATTCTATTGTTTAGGCGACATTTGATATGTGTGTAATTTTGTTTGCAGAAAATGAAAGAAGTTGTTGATATTGGTCAAGTAGACCTCTTTCATCAAACCAAGTTTTCGGAGAAGGATGGATGGGTGAACCTGGTAGTAGAAGCAAAATATCTAAGTGTTTTGAAGTCTAACTCATCATATATGTTATCCACTTATGTTAAAAATCTATTTCAACTATGAAGGCAGATTGAAATGATGAAGATGAAAGAAGTTGTCATTCAAGCTGATGCCGATAAAGGGTCGTCTGAACCAGCAATGACTGATGAAGAGATATATGAAAAAGTGATGGGATCATGACTAGGCCACGTAAAAGGCATGGGTTGGGACCCAAAGCCAAAGTCACGTAAGACAGAGTCGTCTTCAATCTTTGCTTCAACATCACAACGTGAAAGAGAGTTGGAGGAGAAGCTAAATGAGGTAAATGAGCATGGTGCATATCTTGGGGAGAAAGAAAAGATGTTGGAAGAGAAGCTTGTTCAAGTAGATGGGCTACAAACAGAGTTAACCCAATAAAAACAATTGAGATGAATGAGAATCTCAAAATACAAAAGGAGATGAGTGATATGAAATCAGAACGAGATCAGAGATGGGCCTGGATTTAAAATCAACTTCCAAGTCAGCAAGGGGGCGGATCATCATCTACTTAGGTACACATTCATAACCATTCATAAGAGCATGTGCATTATGAACTGCTTGATAGCTATTTTACATTTATGGTAGCAACTTAGGTCATTTAGGCACATTGTGCTTGTTATGGTGTTTCGAGCTTGGAAGTAATACTTAGGCACTCATTTCAGCACGTAGGCACACTTACTTGCAGTTGTTTTGAGCATTTTGAATAGTTGATAGCTATTCTGCAATTATGATAGGTGCTTAGTCACCTTGGCATGATCAGGGGTGGGTAATGGGTATTAAAGTTCACTTTAGAGATTCTTAGGTTGTTTTAAGTTAAAAAAGATACTTAGCAGCATTTTAGTCCACTTGTGCATGTTTAAGACACTTCAAGGTGATTGAGGGGTGGGTAATGAGTTTTAAAGTTCACTTTAGTGGTTTAACAATTGTTTTTAAGTTCAAATATACACTTAGGGGAATTTTAGTCCATTTATGCATGTTTTAGACACTTCACAGTGATCTGGAGGTGGGGAATGAGTTTTAAAGTTCAATTTAATGATTTTTAGGTTGTTTTTAAGTTCAAAAAGACACTTAAGGGCATTTTAGTCCACTTGTGCATTTTTTAGACACTTCGACATGATTTGGGGTGGGTAACGAGTTATAAAATTCACTTTAGTAGTTTTTTTTTGTTGTTTTTAAGTTCAAAAAGATACGTAAGGGCATTTTAATCCACTTTTGCGCGTTTTAGTTATTCAGCATGATCGGGGGTGAGTTACCCATTTTGAATTTCACTTAGATGCTACTTAGGTTCTTTTTAAGTTGAACAAGACACTTAGGGGCATTTTATTCTACTTTTGCACATTTTAATTATTGTTTAAGTTTTTTTTTTGGTTCAAAAAGACACTTAAGCCATTTTATAACACTAATGCACGCTCTATTATTAACACTTGTTTTATATAATTTAGATTCTATTACTAAACAAATTTTTTTTCAAGTACATTTTCAAAGTTAGTATATTACTTGGTCTTAGTTGAAGATGCAGTTCGAAGCATTAGACATAGGTTGTTTTGATGTTCATAACTCAACAATGTAATTGAATTTTTAGTTACAATTTCGTTTATTGTAAAAAAATTATTTATTAATATATATAATTCAACTTTTGCAAATATCTTGAGAATGATTAAATTTAATATCTTGTAAGGTTTTAAGGGGAACAAAATAATTTCAATGTAATAAACAAAAATTTAAAAAAAAATAGAAAGTTTTCTCGATGTTTTGTCGACATAAAACAACTTCTACCAGCATAAATACTAAACGTAGGTAATCTTGCAAGAAAAGCGTGGGCTTGATAAGGCTTTACTATTGCCGACATTTCTATAAAACGTGGCCTTAAGTATGCTATCCCTCAATGTTTATTACAAACATCGGGGAAAAGATGACTTCCAGTGATGCTTCTTAACATCGGGGAAAGTGTTCTTTCTACCGGTGTTATTTGTAAATGTTGGTGGAATTTTAGTCATAGCAGATGTTTTTAAACGTTGGGAAAAGCTACCCCAACAGGCTTTTCCCAATGATATTTTCGACATTTTTTTTGTGTCGGCATAATTTAACTCTGTTTTTTTAATAGTTCGGGCGACATTGTTTTTCGTTGTAAAAACTAAAAATGTTGGGCTTAGGGCAGGTTGGGTTTCTTAAGCCCAACTTGTGTTTGTGGAATAATGATTTCATTTATTTAGATTTAGGGTAGGTTTCAATGAGGGGGTTAAACAGTAAAAGGAAAGTTTTAAAATGGGCTAGAATATTTTGGTGGAGTGGAATAGTAACCATCCTACTCCCCCTTTTAAATGATGACAACGAGTGGTTACTATAAAAAATTAAAAAAAAAAAACTGGCCATTTAATTATGGTCTTAAAGAGTAACTTCTTTTATCTTTTATATTTTCTCGCTTTTCTCTCTTCTCTTGCACTTTTTTCTTCTCGCTTTGTTCGGTTAGCTCTCTCACTGCTTCTTCGTCAATGCCACAAATATTAGTCTATCACCACCATAAGTGACAAGTCGCCACTGCCATAAATCTCAGTTCATCGTGTTGGAAATGCAACCAAAGTTTCACATTGGCTAAACAAAGGGAAGATCATGGGTATATGAGTGATGGACAACATTTCTATTGAAATGAGAACTTCTAGGTGAAATAAAGAACAAAATCATGTGGACTTATGCCCAAAGTAG
This sequence comes from Telfairia occidentalis, assembly GCA_026257165.2. Lineage (NCBI taxonomy): Eukaryota > Viridiplantae > Streptophyta > Magnoliopsida > Cucurbitales > Cucurbitaceae > Telfairia > Telfairia occidentalis. The sequence goes on along the minus strand of JAOANK020464516.1, from coordinate 1,203 downwards.
ATAATATCATACGATTGTAGAGATATGTGGAGGATTTGTTGTCTCTATCAATTGGTATCAGAGTTGTCTTTGAATCCTATTCAGAATTAAGTTTTGCATGTTGGGCATTTAGAATTTATTATTATTTTAATAGATAAATTGTACAATCCTTGTGGGTTTAGAGATCCTTCATTTTTTTTCTTCAAAAGTACTATAATTGGAAGAAGAAAACTACTATCAACTAGCCAAGAATCATCTTTCGTTGCCACAAAGAAATTGGAGACCAAGATATGTCTTGAAAATTCAAATCATGTTAATTTTATAATTTAGTCTTTAATTTCGAGGATATGCCAAAATGTCAGTCAATTTTGCTAGTTTTATTTAATTATGCATGTTGATGTATGTTATGAATGTTTTTGAATGTTGCATAAAGTATGTTATTTAGATTAAAATCCCAACATAGGTTAAGCATCTCATACATTGTCATTATCTCTCTAAATAAGTTAGAGTTAGACACTTTATCTAGGTGTGAATCTTGCATTTCATTCAAAATAATCATAAGGGTTTTTACTAGGCAAAGCCAAGGAGTATTTTGTGCTCACATATTCTTACCCAAGTGGTCTATTGAATGTAAGTAAAATAAGGTTATGATATCTCATCTCCTTTGTAGATGATTACTCAGGGTAAATGTATTTTTACCTAAAGCAACATTATTCTGAAACATTTGACAATTTCAACAAGTATGAGACTAAGTTGAGAGTTGATTAGGTAAAACGATCTATCAAGATACTATGATCAAATCGTGGTGGAAAGTACATGAACATAACGTAATGAGATAATTGATAGAAGTTGAGATTATATCTCAACTCTTAGCACTAAGTTCAATTGTGTAAAGGGTGTTGCAAGAGGCATGACCATATTAGATATGGTCAAATCAATAATGAGTTAAAACATCATTGGCGAACTGTAGTTAGGATATGCAAAAGAGATTGCATAGTGAATATGGTTCCTTCCAAAAATGTCTCAAGACAACTTTGAGATTATGGAAGAGCAGTAAAGCTAGTTTACACAATACTTCAATGTATGAGAATCTCAAACATACATGCAAAAGATAAACTCATAAAAGGCTGAAATGAGTTCATATATATGCCTAAATGTAGACGACCCTTATAAAGATACAAAATGATCTTTTCATACAATCCTAAAAAGAATGAGATGATTGTA
>JAOANK020464414.1:0-13061 GCA_026257165.2 Telfairia occidentalis | reverse complement strand
TTAAGTGCAGCAAAAGAACACACAACAATAAATGAACCACGAAAGTAAAAGAATAAGGGTAAGAAAATTTAGACACAAGAGATTTATTTTGGTTCACTTCAACGAAAACGGAGCTACGTCTAGTTTCTGCAATTCCAGGTTCCACTAATATTGAAGAATACAATGGGATCTCTCACTCATCACCTCGTCGTTCAATATCGACCCTTAGTACTCCTTAGCAAAACCAAAGAAAAGAGCACTCTTACAATCTCTCTAAGCACCCACACTTGGGTGAACCAAGGTCACACACAAATGAACATTCTCTAGCCCCTTTTAATGGTGATAATACTTGCTCACCAAGTAGCTCAACTTGCTCAACAAGTAGTCCAAAAGACTTGCTCACTAAGTTGCTTAACTTGCGCACCAAGTAGTTCAACTTGTTCAACAAGTAGTCCACAAGACTTTCTCACTAAGTTACTCAACTTGCTCACCAAACAACCCAACTTATTCACCAAGCATCTCAACTTGCTCATCAAGCAGCGTCTCGGCACTGTCATTCGAACATCAGACTGTACGACGAATCTTTCACAAATAATTATACTTGATGATGTAGGCTCCACAATCCCAGCTCGAAGCACCAGACAACAGAAGCATATAAGTGCGATTAATCAGATATGCAGCAGTTAAAAAACACTCTCCCCAAAAAAATTAAATAAAGACGTGTGACTTAAAGAGCACGAGCAACATTAAGAAGATGCAAATGCTTTGGTTCCACTATCGAATTTTGTTGAGTGTGAACACAAGAAAATTGATGGATGGTACTCTTGGATCCAAAAAAAAATCAGTGAAAGAAAGTTCGAGGGCATTATTAGAGTGAAACACCTTAATAACGCCATCATAAACTATGTTTCAATAAGTTGGAAAAAAACATGGTATGATATGCAATGCCCCTGATTTTGGCCTTATATACCTAAGTATATTGAGAATGATCATCCACTATAGTCAAAATACGAATATCCATCATGTGTTTTAGTATTAAAAGACCCCCAAATGTTGCAATGAACTAAGTCAAAAGCTTTATCAGTAATATGATTATGTGGAGGGAAAGATAAATGGCGTTGTTTTGGTAAAAGGCATATATGGCAAGTATAAGATATTTGTCTCCTTTAATAGAGACAAATGAGCATAAGATATATGTTATAAACATTGATGCCAAGTATGTGTAGAGAACGTACAAATGATAGCATATACAATTGTTATATGATATAATAGAAGGGCCATGAATCAAGGGTAAAGAATATAAATTAGCCTGGCATTCTACCATGTCAATCATCCTTGATGATGACTTGTCTTGAAGCAAAAAAAAAAAAACGTTCGTTAGAAAATGTAATTGAGTATCGGTCACACTTAAGAAACGCACTAACACACAACAGATTGTAAGTAAACTTGGGTTCGAAGAGAACATCATGATGTACTAAGTCATCTAATAAACGAACATCCCCAATGATTTCAATAGACAGTCATGAATGATCAAGTAAAATCATCGAAGTATGAGAAACGTTCCAAAGATTATGAAATAAATCCTTATTGTAGCAAATATGACTAGATGCATTAGAGTAGATTATCCATGAATCAGAATCAATAAGAGAGGAAGTTGTAGAAAGAATAGTACCTGCAGCATGGCTTGTTGCTGGAGTAGATTGGTTGTTCTCCAATAAAGGCACATAGATGTGTGCAATTGGAGCAATTCAAAGCATACTGATTTGAATTTAGGCTAGCAAAGAAAGCTTGTTGGGCAGAGCCTAGAGTCCTAGAAGTTTGCGTAACATTTGATTTCTTAGAGACTCTATTATCAGCCTTATTAAACTTGTGTCCTAGAGCGTAACTATGCTGCTTATGACACTTCTCGATGGTATGGCCTTCAATACCAGAATGTCGACAGATAAAACGTTGTGATTCTTTCTTTTGAGAACTATTGTTCCTCTTCGAAGCATCAACAACCTTTAATATAATCGATTATGTGGAAGAGAAGATATGACCAACAGAACACTGATGTTCTTTGTAGCAGAAATTGCTCACCTGCAAGTGTACGGAGTCAAGTTTTAATATAGTGTAAGAGATGAAGAGTGTCGTTTTCAAGATTGGGTTTCAAGCTCACTTAAGTACCACGAATACTAACGTCCAATTTTATTTAAAAAAACCAATATGAGGAAATTATGCGAATTAAATAAGCACTAAAGACAATAAATGTGAGAAAATTAGAGAGAAAAGGTTCTAGGGAGTTGATTTTACCGACTGGTTTTATAAGCCAATTAACTAAAATAACCAAGAATGGACTAATAAAAAATTCTATAAGTGAAGAACACACATATAAACTGTCTCTCTCTAGTACAATTTAATCTCCCTGCTAATTCAAAAACTAATATTCCTATTTAATTTCATTAACAAACAAAGGCACGAAGCTCAGTTCTATTAACAACTTCTCAAACAATCCTAAATCTCTCGATCTTAGAACCACTTCAATCATGTATTCAAGTTCTAATCGAAACTCCCTCTCCTGAGCAAAAGATTTAGATTAAGAAAAAATTAATATGTGATTAAGAGATTAAAAGCAATAAAAACATAAATGCTTGAATAGAATAAATAAAAGTTCAATCAAGTCAAATCAATAAATCGAACTCATAAAAACAAGTGGCTACATCAATCCCTAAGAGGTTAGCTACACATGTTTAGCATGCAATACAAAATCCCAAAACTAAAACTCATGAAAGATTACAAAAAGTCAAGGGAAATGAGAAGAAATCAAATCCAATGCTTCAATCTTTCTTTCTCGAATCAATCTCCACGTTCCGATCTTTGAAAATCCCCTTTTTCTGCTCTAAATGATTTTCCTTGCCCTCTAATTTCTAGTCTCTCGAAATCTCAAGTATTTTCTCTTCCAATGACCAAAAGTCCCTACAATGCTGCAAATTATTCTATTTATGGAGGCATCGATAGCGCCGAGGCACTAGGGCAATGTCGTGATGGTGTACAGTAAGATACATGAGAACTGTTGTGGTAGCTTCGAGATGCTATATGAGCAGCATCGAGATTTGAACTTCAACTTTTATTGATCCCTCAAACTCTTATCATATTCGACTGAAATTCTCAATTAAAACTCGTAATCTGTTATTTTAAAATTATTCAAAATAATCATCAAACTAACAATATTTAAGCTATAAAAGTACCCCACAAAATGTGTTATCATTCTTCTTGTACAACTAAAGAAAAAATTTTGTTGATGGAAGAAGGTGGATCCATAAGGAGAATTTGAGCATGAATTGGAGCTTAAAAATCATTCAAACCCACAAAAAACGTCATTCCATACTCTGAACAAAGGTGCTCCAACAAAGGTTTCAGTCCTATGCAAGAACAATCAACAATTGGACGAAATTCATTCATTTCCTGGCCTACTATCTTTAATTTGGTATATAATGCACCTTGTGTGATTGTGATCAATTTTCTCAGAAGCTGAAAGATTCTTGGGTCGTTGCTCTATTTGAAGCATTACTTCAATTTCTCCCAGATATCCTTCGTTGATTCGGTGTAGATGAGACTTGCAGCGATTTCCTTAGAAACCAAGTTCATAATCGAAGAGGTAACAACGTTGTTGTTGCACTGCCATGCTCCAAACAGAATACCAGTAGGTTTCATGATCGTGCCATTGACTAATCCAACCTTGTTTTTGCCTGTTAAAGCGATCAACATAGTCCTACTCCAAGAGTTCTAGTTGCTAGTTCCAATCAATAGTTGATTAACGAGAATGGTTGTAGGGCCGATCAAATGATGAAGAACATATGGATTCAATTAACTCTCAAAATTGAAGTTGTATCTTGAGTCTTGAGTTGAAACCTCTAAACTGGCCGGTGGAAGCAATTAGGGTTTCGATGGAAGGAACAACTTAGAATGGAGATGGAGAAAAAAATTGCTCTATACTATATCAAGCAAACATTGAGAGAATCGAGAGAAGAGAGTGAGCTTTTATTAAATGAATAAAAAACTATAATTACAAAGTTCTTCTCTCGGCTATAAATATTATATTCAAGTAAAATTAACCAAATAGAAGTATCTAAATTGCTATTATAACGAACTTTAGTTACAAACTGTGGTTAATCTTATTAATCCACAGTAGATTCTTAAAAATAATTAATTAATCAATTGTACTGTATGAAGAAATGAATTCATAAAAACTGTTATGCTAAAAACTAGCTTACACATTTAAAACAATCATTTTAGAATAATATCATTCTCTTAATGTCTATGAATAGAAAAATTTTAATTGAAAACACCTAATACATACAAAACAGAATTAAAATTTTTTAAACGATGAGAAATGTTGTATATTTAGCCAGTCAATAATTATAAATATCATCACATATCTTTTGTAGAATATTTGATTAAAAGTACTTTTTTATTTTTGACGTAGTGAGAATATGCACAATTATTTTTGAGGATTGAGTGACAACTAACTACGTAATTTCATCAATGTACTAGGGCGGTAAAGGCTAGCATAATGATTCTTAATTTATCATCGGCAGATAATGGAGCATCTCGTAGTGTTGACTAGTAAGGTAAATTTTACCATCCGTGTGGACTGCACTGGCAAAAGTATGTAATAAATTACATTGAAAGGCTAAGTGTTATACCCTCTGGTGACTTAAATTGGCAAGATGCGATACGTACCAATAAAATCTTTGTGTGTTGGGATAAAAATTTGCATTATCACCCTTTTATATTTTAATATTTGGTTGATATCTTTCATGAGTGAAATCTGTATTCTACAAGTTTGTAAGGGTATTGGTGTTGCACGGAATTTACCTTCACCGAGGTTAGGCTGAGAGAGTCGAAGTGCCCTATAAATGATTTAGTCCCTGTGTGGAGTTGTACCTGTACATTTCGATGCAGTGTGCAATAAGCTCGGCTATAGAGGATTTTAGTAGGAATTTGTGCTTACCTCTTTGTCGAGCTTTCCATCCTTTTTTATAGTCGTCTGGGTGTTTGAAGAAGATGTCTCCACTCCCCCTCAATCTGGAACGTGGGTTGATCTTCCTTAGAGTAGAGGTTGGCATTTAGGCGGACGCTTGGGAGGACGACGTAAGCTAGGCTAGGGTTATACATCGAGCATTCATGTTGCCCCAGGTCTGAGGTAATTCCCCAGGCTCTACTCCACTAGATCGAGGTTCGATCGCCCTTTAGGCACCCCTTGCCTTGTCCCATGACTAGTACGCGCCACGTGGCATGAGGTGATTTTTACCCCCAACATTGGCCCCCACTTTTTGGATGCTTGAGTACTCTCGAGGTCCCAAAGTAGTTTGAGCGTTGCTTGATGAAGATGCCTTGAAGACGTGGTCAATGGTCAGGAACCCTAATGCCTAAATCTGGAGTGATGCCCATAGTAATTCGTGCCTTCCAGGAGGTACAACAGTCCGCATCTCAGAGCCAACGTCGTAGATGTGCCCTTTGATCCTACAATCAAACATCGCCTTCAGAGGTTATAAGGAGTTTGTTTCCTTTTCATATTTCACAACATCAATGTTTTTAATGTGCGATCGCTTCTCTGCTGACTTCAGTTTATCTAGGGTAGCTCTCTCTCTCTCTCTCTCCCCTTTCTTCTTTCTACTTATGCCTTAGTGATACCTGTACCATGTGTTCGATCGGTCTGCAACAGATGCAAAAAACTTGATCGCCACCCAATGCGATGCACCGCAGTGTACGGGTCAGTTTTAGTATAGTGAAATTGAGTGTACGAGTGTCATCCTCGGAATTGGGTTTCTAGTTTGATTAATTACCACGGATAGTCACACCTCATTTTATATGGGAATCCATTATTAAAGAAACCTAAATTACACTACTCCTACTGCTAGATAGGTGGAGGACACATACGGAGAACGTGCCTCGATTCTAATTGTTATGCTTTGTGACACCAAACTTTACTAACTACGGACTTCGCTATCGCCGTGCAACTATAAGCTGGATTTAACTAACGTTCGGCTTCCTCTCTCGAGCTTAGCTAATCTCTTACTAAACATGCAGACTCAACCTCTTGGTCTATTACCCACACACCTAGCAAGGCATTACGAACTACCCACCGATTATCACCCCTTAGAAGATTAATTGTGATCCCATCCTCTCTCGAGCTCAAGGCAAACCTGTTTGTCATCACAGTTCACAACAAACACACTAGAGATAATACCACATGTTTCTCTAAAATAGATCTTTGCCCATCACATTAGCCTACTACAGTCATTCAATCGAGATCTAATATAAGCCTTACTCTCTCGAGCTAAAACTTAAATCATGCAAATAGTTTAATCGTTTGATCAGAAGATTAAAAGCACTAAGCATATGAAAGCATGAATAATCACAGGGGATTATGAAAAAGTCCATAAATTATTAAAACATTAAAAACGTCACTAAGCATTACAACGAGTGAAGGCTGAATTCTGCCACTCAAATTCACAATTAAAACAGAAATTCCTAAAGAAAATACACAACGAAACAAAGTATAGAAAATGAGAAGAAAACTCCCAAAGATGTGTACCAAACTTGTTTTCAACGTAAGACCCGTAATCTCGAGCCTCAGATTGCTCTAGGGACTCCATGGGAAGCTCTCTCTCCCTCTGAAATACCGTGCTCCAAAGTCTGATCTTAGATCTCCAAATGGCCTCCCCGAAATCAGAATGAAAAATGACATTTTAATGCGCATTCTGCCCATAGTGTCGAGATGCCATAAGACAGCGTCTCGACACTAGTCTTGAATGGTCAATGGGCGTACGGCACCAGCATCTCTTAGGGCGACAAAACATGGCATCATTGAGATTCTGGTTCGAATTGGGCAGCATTGCATGCCTGCGCAAGGGCGCGCGCGTGTGGAGGCTGGCATTGAGTTGGGCGTTGCACGCGATGTTGCAATGTTGGGGCATTGTGCATGTGCTGGCTGGAGGGCACACGCATGCGCACGCGCATGTGGGCCGTCTAGACGCTGCTGCTACAATGGGCGCATGCTTATGCGTGAGGTTCTACGGTGTCGAGACGTTGATCATCCCAGCTTCAATTTTCCAGCTGATTTTAGTGTCTCAACACTTGTGCATGGCGTCTCAACACTGGCTCCTCAGGTCCTTTTGTATTTTGGCCTCCTTTCTTCTTTCCTTAGCCAAAATTTGTCTTCTTAAGCCCGTTTTTCGACCCAAAGATCCCTGAAATCATAATTTCTTCTAATTAAGCTCGGTACCTACAAATTAACATAAAAACTCATAAAAGCACCGAAATTATCGAATAAAACTAGCTAAAATCTAGCTTAAGGATAGCACATTTTCATGTGCTATCACTTAGCTCTCCTCTTTCTAAGCTTAGGATGTCTAATGATAGAGTTAGGTTGATGTCTAGCTTTGACCGTACTAATACTTCATCATCTCGGCTGACCACCATATCTTCTCGGTCGGCTTCTCCTCGCCTATAGATATGTCTCTCCAAACTCTCCCTAAGTCTGATGGTCAGGCTCCGGGAGTAGTATCCCATTTTCGATAACGTAGAGCTCAGGTTGCATGTAGAGGGGTAGATGTTAGAGACTCCTTCTGATCGCAGAATTGCAACACCGCCAGTGTACGTGTTAGTTTTAGTAATAATGAATTTGAGTGTCGAGTGTCGCCCTCGGGATTGAGTTTCTAGTTTGATTAAGTACTACAGATAATCACACCTCATTTTATCTAGGGAATCCGATTATTAAAAAGAAAGCTAAGTTACCTGACACCTACTCCTAAATAGATGGAGGTTACATGAAGAGAGCATGCCATAAACTGAATTGACCTGCTTTGTACACTACACTTTATTAAGAAACAAATTTTTCTATCACGATGTAACCATAAGCTGGGATTTAACTAATGTTTGGCTTCCCCTCTCAAGATTACGTAGTTTCTCACTTAGAGCAGACTCAACCTCTCGGTCTATTACCCATACACTAGCGAGACAGTACGAACTACCTATCGATTATCACCCCTTAGAAGACCCATTGTGATCACATCTTCTCTCTAGCTCAGAGCAAACTCGCTTGTCATTACGGTTCACAACATACCCACTAGAGATAACAATACATTCTTCTATAAAATAGACCTCATCTCACCACGTTGGCCTATTACAGTCATGCATTCAAGATCTAATCTAAGCCTTACTCTCTCGAGCTAAAACTTAAATCAAACAATCAATTTAATACTTGATCAGAAGATTAAAACCCTTGAGCATACAAATGCATAAATGAATCGCAAGGGATAAGAAAAATCCATAACTTTATTAAAACATAAAAACGTCACAAGGCGTTACAAACGAGTCAAGGTGGAATCCCACCACTCAAATCCACAAATTAAAACAGAGACTCGCTCAAGAATTTACAAAACGAAACTAAGTTTATAAAAGGTAAAGAAAACTCCCTAAAATGCATGTCACACTCATTCTCGATGTGAGACCAGCAATCCCGAGCCTTGGATCGCTTCGAGGACTCCATGGACAACTCCTACACCCTTTAGAAAACCTTGCTCCTTTGTGCAAAATCGTCTCTCCAAATGGCCTCCTCGAAAATGGTGTGAAAAATGAGCTTATAATGAGGATTCTGCCAACAAACGTCACGACACTATAAGACAGCATCTCGACGTTGGTCTTATATGGTCAAAGGTAACAGTGGCGTGGGCATAATTTAGAGCATACAAAGGTGCAGTGTCGAGACGCTGAAAACCAGTGTCTCGAGTCTGGTTCGCGACTGGTAGATGAGGTTTATTTTATAGAAGCATGTACTCTTATCTCTAGTCGGTCTGTTGTGAACCGTGTGGGCACTTTCAGCGTCGTGCGGCATCTAGACGCTGCGGTCCTTGCACATGTGTTTGGCTTGGCATGCGCATGTAGGGCGTCTAGACGCTGATGGATTGCTGCGTGAGGTGGGTGAGCACGCACACATTGTGCATGATGTTCTACGGCATCGAGGTGTTGTTGAGTAGTGTCTCGATGCTAATGATCCCAACATAATTTTTTCAGCAATTTTTAGTGTCTCAACGCCTTGGCATGGCATCTTGACGCTGCAGCCTCGGGTCTCCTTGTATTTGGCCTCCTTTCTTCGTTCGTTGGCCAAACTTGATCTTCTTAAGCTCGTTTTTTGACCCAAACAACCTCAAATTCAAATTTTCATTAAACTAAGCTTGGTACCTACAATTTAACAAATAAACATGTGAAAGCTCAGAAATTAATGAACAAAACTGGTTAAAATTAATGAACAACCTCTTTCTTCTTTCTACTTATGCCTTACCTCCCCTCTCTTTAAGCTAAGGATGTCTAGTTTGACCGTAGTGATACTTCATCATCTCGACTGACCACCTCAAGTCGAGGTGATGGTGTACCTTCTCGGTCTGCCTCTCTTCGGCTATAGACATGTCTTTCCAAACTCTCTCCTTAGGTTTGATGGTCAGGCTCAGGGAGTAGTATCTCATTTTTGATAACGTAGAGCTCAGGTTGCCTGTAAAGGGGAAGATGTTAGAGAATCCTTCCCTTGGGTATGTTGTGTGTTACCTCAGATGTTCCCTAGGGGGGGGCAGGTTATCTCTACACCCGTTTGCCCAGCTCACCCCAATGAATGGGGGATTTTGTTAGGTTATGTGTTGTGGAGGCACTTCGATAGGGTGAGCTCGACGTTAAGCAAGCCTTAGGTACGTTTACCCTGAAGGTCCATCCTCAAGTCTCAAATCGTTACTATGTCGCAATGTGACCTAGTAAAAAGGTCAAGGTGCTCGGTTTGACGTTAATTAAGAGGTGGAAGGACAAATGATTCTATGTCTCTAGCAAGTGGCTCTCACTTAATGCTAACGGAAGATCGATTTAAAAGGTTTGATCGAATTCGGGGTGCCAAGTGAATATCTTTTCTCCAACTCGACTGTTTATGAGGTCTTTCTCATGCTTTTTTTTCCTTTTCGCAACTCTCTCTACACACCGTTAGCATATTATCGACATATCGTGGGCCATGGTAGAAGCTGCGTCGAAGCTTTCTAACAAGATTTGCGACAACAACGTGCTTTTGAGCGAAGAGTACCTTCTTGAATATGGTCTTCGTCTTCCCTTGTGTAAGGTTAGTCTACAGCTAAGTTACTTTGCTTAGTTAGTTTGAGTTGATGCTTTGTTGCACTGATGTTTATTTGTCTTAGAAGAAATGTATGTTGAACTTTCAGCGTTTCAACTAAAGCAACATCGTAAGCACGCCCAGCAATCGGAGTGAGCAGGGTATTTAACTTGGTGAGCCCGAACTGAGTTGCTGCCTCCACCCCCCTCCAACACATTGAGCCCCTGGCAATGTTACCTCTCGAGGTAGCAGCTCTGCCCGTGAAGATCAGATCTGCGCCTCCACATGTGCCACCTCCATTGCCCTAATAAGAAAAATTGTTGGCCACCTTGCATAGGCTGTAGATGAAGAGGCGACATCTAGATATCCACCAATGGATGTGTTGTCTTCCGACTCCGAGTTGCCCATCAGTCTTGAGGTCGAGGCGACATTGGAGCTCAGTGTTTCCTTTGTGGCAAATTACGAAGAGGCTATTGGGATTTATACTCTAAGGTCGTGACATCATGTAAACAATAATGATATTAATAAGATAGACTTAGATATTATTTGTGCATCTTGTCAAATTTAGCAGCGTTTAATGTTTAATCACTCATTAGCCACTGATGTGTTCTTAAACTTGGTATGTATCAGACATACAAGAAGATCAAGTTTAAGAGTAGTTGCTTAAATAGTTTACAATATATGGATAGGGTTGGGACCCTATTCTGATACAATGTTGATATGATCCACTTTATAAATGTTACAAATGGTCTTATCCAGATCATTCATGTGGTGACACGTGAGTAGAGGTATCATATGTAGTGGGATTACATAAGACTGGACCATGGTGTGTTCAACACGATTCTTGTAAGATTGTTAAAGAAAATGCAAACACATCACTAGGATGATCATACGTCACTATGCTGAGTGTGTTATGAACTTCTACCTATGCTGGTGTGTTCTTTGAGCATCGTGGTGAGAGTAACTTATTTGTTTGCTGAATAAACCTAGTGTTTTGGGAATGCATTTAATAGGAGAAGCCAAGAACAGTCCTACACGAGATGAAATTCACGGCAACTCAATAGTGGAAAGTGCAAAGTGTGCACTTCTTCATATTGAATGTGTATGTTAGTGATTCCCTTAATATGATGATTCGGGACTTGGATAATAGGGTGCTCGCCTTCTTGATATCCCAACAAAAATTTTTCCATGATAAGATTCATAGAAGGCTATCCATGAGAGAATCAGTGGTACTTAAGAAGTAAAAGATGGGGCTAGAGGTAAAACGATAATTTCAGCCAACTGGAACCATGAGTCACTTTGTGAAGGATTAGATGAGCTATTATGGTTATATTCGTGGACATAACTCATCTATAGTGGAAGAGTGCAACATTAGGTCTATAGTGGAGTTACCTCGAGTTAATGGTGGGGTTAATTAGTTGAAGAGTTTGACTAACTTATCTTAACCATTGGAGCTGAAAGTTGTAGGTCTATAAGGTCCCCTTGCTACCTCGTTACCTTTGCAACGAACACTTGATTGGGAGAACATTAAATTATAGAGATTATTTAACTTTTAATTAAATTATTTAATTCATATATTAATAATAAACTAGATTTATTATTAATTAATTATAAATTGGGATAATTTAATTTAGTTATTAATAATAAATTAGATTTATTATTAATTAATTAGAAATTGGGTCAATTGGACTTTGAAAGTTCAATTAGATATAGCTAAACCAACGTTAGGCCCAATTACATAGGAAATGAGCCCATTGGGTTTTGGAAGTCCAATGAGGCATGACTTGGTGTTAAGGTCCATGGAAGAGTCCATCAACCAAAACACATGAGATGGAGGGTGAACACTTAATTAAGAAAATTAGAAAGAGTTTTTAATTTTCATAATTAAGTTAGAGAACTTAAAAGTTGTTAGTGTTTTGACCCTATATAAGGAAACTTATGGTCAAACCTTAAGAAACTAAGTCACTCTGTCTCCTCCAAAGAGCCAGAAGAAAATTAGTTTTCTTTTGAGTTCTCCCGAAGGTGCCCACAAACCAGTTCATAGGATATCGAGGTTAGCTCGGAAGATCATATGAAGTCCCAATGATCTGCTATCGTTATGACATTCGAAAGGTTATTTTTTAACTTGTTTTTATGATAAATTCCTATTAATCAAAAGTTGCCACTGTGATCCATGTCTTTTAATCAATGCGCCCACTTCCACTACGTCGGGTTCCAATTTAGATACGAGTAATTTTCCTACAATTGGTATTAGAGCGGTCTTTGGCCCTTTTAATTAAAAGTTTGATGGGAATTCTATGAAAATGAAATTGTTTTCTTGTTCTCTTAATTCATGTATATGTGATATGTGAATTGTGGTTTGTGGTTTACAATTTGACTAATTAGGCATATTTGTTTGGCATTAGTTGTTTTTATTTTATTAGATCAAATGTGAAGTCCGAAAAGATTAGTTTTTTTTTTCTGTAATTTTGTAACCCCCCATTTAATGGTTTTATTTTATTATAAGTTGTGATGATGATATTTTTTATAATTATGGATTTTAAATTTTTGGTGGTGGGAGAATTAAAGTTTGATGAATGATTTAGCTTTTAAATTTTCTAAGTCAGTAAAAGTTGGAGAATAAAAGTGGTGGATTTGGAAAAATTAATTGGGTTACTTTGAAGGAGTATTAAGTATTTTGTTTTTGTGGATTTTAAGAAAAATGAAAAATTAATTTGGTTAATGGCAAAGCAATAAATAGGAGGAATTGGGTTAGGTTAGGGTTTTTAGGTGCTTGGTATTTAAGGCACCTTATGGAAACCCTAGCCACCACTTTCATTTTGTTTGCCAAAAAGAAAAGAGAAAAATAAATCTCCCTCTCCCATCTCTCTCACCCAAGGAATAAAATATCGATACTGGTATCGATATCGGTAACTTGAATTTACGGATATATCGACGGATATTTGAATAT
>JAOANK020464117.1:0-13066 GCA_026257165.2 Telfairia occidentalis | reverse complement strand
AATGAGATTTAAATATTGTTAATATGAATAGAGATTCATATTCGGAAAAATGGTCTATTTGAAAATCGATATGGTGGCAAAATAATACTATTTTAATATTTGATATTAAAATAATTAAAAATTAAATTAGAAATTGTTTTTAATTTAATTTATTATTTTGTTTTTTTAATTTGAGAAATTAAAAATCAAAATAAAATAAAATGAAAAAAAAAAGGAAAAAAGAGAGAAAATGGAAATGGATGAATATTCATTTTCATTCTCTCTTTTCACCTTAGCTTGCCACCACCATAGCCATACTACCTAACCATGATTGAGTGTCAATCTTGGGTGAGGTAGTTGTGCATGATTTGCACTATAAATTTGAGCTAAATTCGTGCATGAGATGATTGATGAAGATCAAGAATTTTGCTCCCAAAACTTGGTTGTTCATGTGTTGAACATTAACCAAGCATCACCTCTTCTCCTCCCTAATTCACCAATCAAGGGATCCCACCATCCCGTTTCAAGGCTGGAGATTAGCTTAAAAGACACTAGTGGTGGTCTGGAGCTTGTTCGTGATCAATTCCGTGGAGATAGAGGGAGAATTTGTGCATCAAAGTTGAGTTTACACTTTCTTTGTTTCTCCCTCAAGCAAGCATGATTTATCCTCTTAATTTAAGCTAATTAGACTGCATAAGATCCTAATCTGCTGCATATGTATGTTGAACATCCTTCAAATCATGCATTGTCTTCAATGTATGAACAAGAAAAGACAAAGCAAGAGTAAACAGTACTGACCTGGAGGTTGAGATGGTCCATAACACTACAAGCATGTGGATTGAGTATGATGTGCTATGGCTCTTGAAAATAGAGGGCAAGAAAATAGATTTTCAAGGAACAACTTAGCTTATAAAAAAAATAACAAACAAACAAATAAATTAATAAAAAGAAAGGAAAAGGGAAAACAGTGTTTGAGTTGCCTGCCAAGAAGCACTTGATGTAACGACCCTAGTTCGACGGGACATCAAATCTTCAATCTTTCACCACCATGTCCTAAATCCAGCGAGTCTCCCTCCCACATTCATTCTTGATCCTACGAAGCACATTAATGAAAATATTTTCTTCTACCATGCTCACATTAGCAGGCAAAACAACATGAGTAGAAGAATCATAGAATGCATATCTAAAATGTGCAGGTAAGGGTTTCAATTTGTTATCGGAAGACTTATCTTTTTCAAGCATCCTATCATGCAGCACAGTCCTAGGATGATCTCTAAGATGTCTAGCAGATGAAGAATCAGAAACAGGAGTATGGATGACAAGCTCAACCTCATGCATTTTGTCTAAGCTACCACAACGAGATTTTAGCATACTATCATTTTTATCCACAGGAGAAGAAACCACAACAGATTCAGATTTAATAGTAGGTTTATCTAAGTCTTCTATTTTATAGCACATACTAACCTCAGTAGGGTATTTAATGGCTCGATAAATATCAAACTTTACCTCGTCATCGTCCACCCTCAAGGTTAGCTTACCTTGTTGCACATCAATCATGGCCTTTCATGTGGCTAGAAATAGTCTCCCAAGGATGATGGGTACTTCGGCATCTTCCTCCATATCCAGCACCACAAATTCTGTAGGGAATATGAATTTGTCGACCTTGACAAGAACATCCTCTACTATACCTCGAGGGCGAGTGATGAACCGGTCGGCCAATTATAGAGATATTGTGGTGGATTGCACCTCACCCAATTTTAATCTCTTATAAAGGAGATAGAGGCATTAAGTTAATAAAAGCTTCTAGATCGCACAAAGTACAATTTATAAATAGATTGCCTATAGTGCAAGGAATAGTAAAACTCCCTGGATCTTTTAATTTTTCAGGTAGCTTTTTCTAAATGATCGTGCTGCACTCTTCTATTAAGTTCGTTGTCTCATACTGGTCAAACTTCTTCTTTGAAGCAATGATCTGCTTAAGAAACTTCACATAATTAGGCATCTATTCAAGTGCATCAGTAAAAAGAATGTTTATGTGTAATTTCTTAAAGATCTCTAGAAATTTGGAAAATTGAGCATCTAGTTTCTATTTTCTAAAATGTTGAGGATAAGGAATGGCATTAAAATTAACAGGGATAGAGTCCGAATACTTCCCTGAAGATGACAGTTTGGGTACCTCCCTTTTTGTCTCCTCAATCTTCTCTTCATCTTTCTTCTCTTTAGTTTCACATGCCTCTTTCCGATGTTCAGGCTCCTCTAGCGTTCTACCACTCTTCAAAGTTATGGCATTACAATGTTCCCTAGGATTTACCTAAGTATTGCTTGGGAACTTCCCTTTCTGCAAGGTATTAAAGGTGGTTGTCATCTGGCTAATCTGGGTTTCCATATTCTTCAAGGCCTTTTCTTCGCTGTCTACTTTGTTCTCCAGGTTCGAAGCTAGGTTCTTAGACTCCATGATGAATGTAGCGAACTTGTTCTTGAGAGACGGTTTTCTCTCAAGTGGCTGCTGTGAGGTAGAGGCAAAACCTAGAGGATTCAAAACATTATTGTTAGCATAGGAAAAATTTTCGTGATTTCGAATACCTAGATAGTATTGAGATGGCATTGACCTCTGTTGATCTGCAAATTTGTCCTGCTGGTTTCCTTGAAATCCATAGCTTTTATTCACATGGTTGGCTTGCTCTAATTGATGATTTTCCCAACTAGGATATGAATGCTATGCCCCCATAGATGCAATTGATTAAGGCTTTCTCTGCATATTTAGATTATTAAGGGCGTTAGTTAGTGTAGGCAATTGTGCTTTAAGAGCACTTACCTCGTTGACATTATGAAATATAGAAACTCGAGCATCTAATGTCTCTTTAGGCCAGTGGTAACTCGTGGTAGTCATATCTTCAAGTATTGTGTGGGCCACATCTACAGTCTTTAAAAATAAAGAACCAGCTGCAGCTGCATCCAAAATGGATTTAGTAGCACTGGTTAACCCATCATAAAAGTATTGAATTTGAAGCCAGTCAGGAAAATCGTGCTGAAGATATTTGTATAGGCGGTCTTTATAACGCTCCCCTACCTCGAACAACTGCTCTGTCCCAGGTTGCCTGAAAGCACTGATCTCATATCTCAGCCTCTGAGTTTAGCTGGTGGAAAATATTTGTTCATAAATGCTTGGGCCAACTCGTCCTACTTTTTTATGCTTCTAGCAGGTAATGTCTCTAGCCAATCCTTCGCGCGATCCTGTAAAGAGAAAGAAAATAAACGTACGCGAATGGAAGCAGATGAAACACCATTTACCTTAACGGTACTGTAGATTTTCAGGAATGATCGTATGTGCCTGTGAGGGTCTTTAGTGACTAAACCTCTGAATGCACTCTCTCGAGCCATTTGGATCAATCTTGGCTTCAGCTCGAAGTTATTGACATCAAGTGGTGAATGTGCTATCCCAAGCTGGTTTGTATGAATTGAGGGCTGAATATAATCTCTAATTGACCGCACAACTCCCTATTGCTCAGCCTTGTTTAAAAAATTAAATAAAAATAATATAGAAATTAAAATAATAAATAGAATAAGAAAATATATATATATAATATAAAAAAAAAATATATATATATAACTAAATAATAATATACACCCCAAAGTAAGACCGACAATGTTTTCTCAATATAAATAGAAATAAAAACAATGATTCCCCAGCAACAGCGCCAAAAACTTGATCGCAGCTCACTGCATTACCGCAAGTGCACGAGTCAAATTGTAATATAAAACAGCCTAAGAGATCGAGTATAGAAATTGGGTTATTAACTCTATTTAGTACGAAAATAATAGTTATAGAATTTTATTTAGGGAAACAAGCTGACATGCAACTAGTCTAATCTAGCAAGCAAGTAAAATGGAGACGCTAAGAGGCACTTAACGAGAGGAAAATCAAGGGACAAGTAGTTATAGGGTGTTGCCATTGTGAAACAATGCAATTAACTATCTAATTAAACTCGAGATATGTAATCGATTACCAATTTTCTAAATCTAAGGTTTATAAACTTGGGCTTCTCCCTCTCGAGGTTCACCGACTCTCACTAAGAACTCCCTACACAATGTCTCGCTATAATAAGATAAAAAGCAGCATAAAAGTAACCTATCACGGACCGTACACATGCCCCTATCACTTTCGCACATAGAGAAACATGCATCTAAATCCCAAAGTCTCACTTTACTACCCTTTCTTTCGAACAAAGTAGTAAAACAACATGCATTACGTTTATTTGCTAAATAAACATAAAGATTAAATGGTGGAATTTAGAAGAAAAGTGATAAAAAATGCATTCACAAGTCAAAATCGATAATCAATGATCCATAAACACAATCCAACACCCTAAAACTAGAGGGTTTAACTAGAATACATTATTAAAATCAGTTTTGAACAACCCAAAATAACAGATTACATAATAATAAAGAGAGAAAAGAAAACTCTGAGGACGATTCTTCCCCATCTCTAGCTCTAAATCTACTCTTGTGCTCGTGATTTTCACCCCTGAACACTCGAAAAGTTTCAAATCTACTCTAGATTGAATGCCCACTATATTCTGGTCTTGACCCTCGAAAATCATGCTGAAAACGGTGCCCAAAACGAACTCCCCTAACCTTTACGGCAAAAAGAAGCATATATAGAATCTACTGATAGCGTCGAGACGCTATGCAATAGCGTTGAGATCATGTGCTTTAATATTACAAAAATGTCGCCACATTTTTGAAAATTTGAGAAAAAATTTCGAAGTAGCGTTGAGACGCTACCCAAAAAATCTGCACTTTTATTTATAACATATTTCTTTTGTTCCTTAGCCAAATTTGTTGTTCTTAGGCTCAGCCCGAACAATACCAAATCCATATTTTTACCTCCAAATGCTCGGTTCCTACAAATTCAATAAATAAAGCATCAAGGTAGACTATTTAACCCACAAAAATACTAAATTTATGGCCCTAAAATATCACTTTTTGAGTGCTATCAACTATCAGAACAATAGTAGGCTTTGGGAGCTTCATTTTAGAAACAAATTTGAGGTCATTTGAGGCTGAGAGCATAAAGTTGCAAGCAATTCAAGTTCTAATAGAAAAAGACAGAAGAAAACTCTTTCTTTCTTTCTTTTTTCTTATTTTTCTTTATTTGTGCTTTTTTCTACTTCTTCTTCTTCCTTGTTTTTTTTTTGTTAACTATAAAAAATGACAATCTACAAGCAAAACAAAAAACACTAGGTGGAAAATAACATGGAAGCTTCAAACACCTCTTGGTTAACTAGCAATGGTTGGAGCTTGAAAGAAAAAGTGGGAAAACAAGATAGATGAGGGATATGTCCGATCTTGAGCCTAAGCTCTAATACTGAATGATATGCTCAACCCTATCACAAGCGGCTTAGGCAACCTTTGTATAAATAAGGACCTTTTAAACACACACGGTAAAACCTAGCATACACACAAGGAAATCACTCAAGGGAAAAAAGAATGGACTAACCTTGAAGGTCAAGGCTTTGGATACGAAAACTCGTTATCAATCCAAAGTCGAAACACTCCACAAGTTTGATGACCAATCAAAATTTGAATGTTTCTAAGGAACATGCAACCTAACCTAGGATGCAACAGGCTCTCAGTTTGGAGTGCAGAGAGAAACTCTCCCCATTTTAATTTCACCAAAAATTTCTTCTCTTCTCAAATTTACAAATAAATGTTTTAAATAGCCTCATGGTTGATAACCTAAAGAAAATAAACTAAACCCTAAAAATAACCTAACTTGAATAATGTTTATTTACAAGTTAATTGGGAGTTTCTAAAATGGACCCACACAATTAGCTTCATTTTTGGGCCTAATAATATTACACATGAATTAGAAAAGAAGGTTGCATTAGAAATACATGGAAAACACTACTTTAGAGTTTTAAACCGTAAATATCTCCTAAATTGAAGTTCCCGAGTTAGCTGTCTCCATGTTACGTTAAACCTCATTTCTTCACTTAGTTACCTTCCTCATTGAAGTTTGATACTCAACTTGTTGAAGTGGAGCACTCCTTTTTTGGTAGGCCTATGTTGCATGATGTATCCTTTATGAAACACATAAGAAAAGGTCCTATGAAATCATTCCCCCAAACGTCAAGTAGCTTTATCTCCAACATAAAAGTCAATGGCATCTCATCCTTGACCCCAAGATTTCCTTTCATTTGGAACTTATCACATGTCTTGGTAAATAAGTAAGCATCCTTGAACATTGATGGGCAAAAATATCTGGATTGCAATGTTTTAGCTGCGGTACTTTGCCCTCAAAAGTGTCTTCCACAAGGTGTTGTATTACAATGCTCCAAGATAGCTGGAACCTCCGATTGGAAAACACATCTTCTAACTATCTCATTAACACACTGCATGTAGACAAATAGATCATCCTAGAAGTTGAAACGCACGTCGCGAAGAAAGCTCTTTAGTTGTTGCTTCGTCAGTTTTGAAGGCAATAACCCAGCTGCTAGTTAGCAAACCAAGGTACTTCTACATCTATAATTTGAGCTACTATAAACAATTGTCATCTGGAAAACAATTATGGATATCTGGTTATTGCAACATTACTTTTGTTTGCTCAACTCATGACAAATAATCTGTAACATAGTTCTTTAAACCTTTCTTGTCTTTGATTTCCAAGTCAAACTCTTGCAATAGGAGCAGCCATTTGATAAGTCTTGGCTTTGCATCCTTTTTCACCAATAGGTAGCAAATTGCTACACGATCTGTAAAAATAATGACTTTAGAACCTACAAGATATGGTCTAAATTTTTCAAAAGCAAAAACTATTGTTAAAATCTCCATCTCTGTAGTGGTGTAATTTAATTGTGATTCATTTAAAGTTGTGTTGGCATAATAATTCAGATGAATCATCTTATCATGCTTCTATCCCAGCATTGCTCCAACTGCATAATCGCTCACATCACACATCAACTCGAAGGGTAAACTCAAATTGGGTGTTGAGATGATTGGTGCAATGGTTAATGCTTTCTTCAACACTTGAAAAGCTTTCAAACAATCTACATTAAACTCAAAATATCTGTTAGCTTCTAAAAACATGCAAAGAGGTTTAGAGCCTTGCTGAATCTTTGATAGAAACCGGCATGGCCAAGGAAACTCCTAATTCTCTTAACAGAAGTTGGTGGTTTCATCTTTTCAATGATTTCAATCTTGGCTCTATCTACTTCTATTCCTTTTTTAGAAATCTTATGGCCTAGAACAATGCCTTCCTTCACCATGAAGTGACATTTTTCCTAATTCAAAACCAAATTTTTCTCTTCACATCTATTCAAAACTTTATCCAAATTATCTAAACAGGCAATGAATGAATTCTCAAAGACTGAGAAATCATCCATAAACACTTCCATGATTGATTCAATCATATAAGGGAAAATAGCCATCATGCACCTCTGGAAAGTTATTGGGGCATGGCATAAACCAAAGGGCATCCTCGTTAATTCAAACATATCGTACGAGCAAGTTAAGGTTGTTTTCTCTTGATCATTAGGGGCTATTCTAATTGGTTGAGATCAGAATAACCATCTAAAAGAAATAATACATCTGACCTGGAAGCCTATCAACATCTGATAATTAAAAGGCAAACAAAAGTGATCCTTATATGTAGCTATGTTTACCTTGCTATAATCTATACATACTCTCCAACCTATCACTGTCCTAGTAGGAATAAGTTCTTTGGCATCATTTGTGATCACAATCATTTCTCCTTTCTTGGGTACACACTGGAACAAAACTTACAGAATTACTATATACAATAGGGTAAATAATTCCACTTCACAAGCTCTTTCATAGTTGGATTTCGTCTTCTCTGCTGCTCCATGGACTTAAAATTTCAATCCTCCAAATTAATCTTATGCATACAAAAGGATGGGTTGATACCTTGAATATCTGCTAGAACCCAGCCTATTGCTTTTTTGTATTACTTCAATAAATTTTCTACAATAATGATTAGTAATGTTTTCTTCTCACAAAGATAAACATACTTCAAATGTGAAGGTAATGGCTTCAACTCCAATTGTGGTGGTCATCAACAGATAGCTTCATAGGTAGAAATTTCTTGTCATTCAAATCCAAATTTTCAAATGTTTTATCATAATACGAAATCTCACATACCTCTGCATTTGCATTCTCAAAACAATTGATTACACATTCTTCATTCGTAGGTATACCATCCCCAAACTAATAAACATGTTGCTCCTACCATTATGTTTCAACTGCATCTTTAACAAATTCCTCCATCAATTGAATTGCTGAATATTCCTCAACTTTTGCTGGATATCTCATGGCATCAAACACACTGAACTTCACATCTTGGTCATGTACTCTCATGGTCAACTCTCTTTTTGGAACATCGATAAGTGTCATGCTTGTGGTTAGGGAAGGTCTTCCCAAGATTATAGGCACGTCCTTGTCAGCTTCATAGTCTAGAATGAGAATATGAACTTATCTATTTGTACCAAAATATCTTCAATTTTACCTTCATAATATGTAATTGACCTATCAACCAATTGAACTGTGATAGCGGTAGTTCTCGTTTCTCCAATTCCTAATTTCTTGTAGATGGATAATGGTATGAGATTGATACTAGCTCCAAGATCACATGGTGCTCTTCTCAATTTTTTCCCTCCAATCAAAACAGGAATGGTGAATGATCCAAGATCCTTAACCTTTGGAGGTAGCTTATTTTTTAGGATGGCGCTACACTTTTAAGTCAAAGACATTGTTTCATACTCTCCTAACCTCTTCTTCTTGGTCAGAATATCCTTAAGGAACTTCACATAATTTGGCATCTACTCCTAGGCTTCTACCAAAGGTATGTTTATGTGAAGTTGGTTAAATACCTCCAATAATTTTTTAAACCAGACCTCTTGAGTTTTCTACTTAAGCCTTTGCGCATATGAAGGTGGTGAAGGTATGAAAGGAACAACAAGAATGGACCTGTGAGATTCTACAGGCTTTGTTCTAGGAACTTTCTCTACTTCATCTCTGTCTCCAACTGTTTCTTCAATCCACACCTCACTACTCATGGTTTCTTGCTGATTGGCAAAATTTTGATTCACATTCTTTTGCTGGGGCAAAGAGGTTTGTTCTAGCTAAGAACTTTTTACTTTTAAGTTCTACTGCCTGCACTTGCTCTTTACTTTCCCTCTTGGGATCTTCAGTATCCAAAGGAAGTTGACCTAGAGGTCGAGCCTTCAACTCACTTGCCAATTGTCCAATCAAGATTTTCAAATTTCTCAACGAAGCTTGTTGGCTCTGAATAATTTCATTGTTCTTAGCCATATACATCTTCATCAGGTTCTCCAACGAATTGCTAGAATTTTCCTTGGGTAACTACCTATTCTACTGCAGCACAAATTGTTGATTCTGCTGCCCAAATCTAGGTGGGTATTTCCCTTTTTGCTATGATGGAAGGTCATGATGATTTCCTCCTTGTCTCCAAGAGAAATTTTGATGATTCCTCCAGCTAGGATTATAGTTGTTGGAATGAGAATTATTTTTGCCTATGTAACAGACTAATGTTAGATTGTTGGGGCAAAATTCATAAGTATGCCTTTCTCCACAAAAAAACGCATGACTATATTGTGACTTGATTCACAATAGCATTTTGCTGTGTAACATTCCCTAAGGATAGGGTTTTGATCATGTTTGTTAAGAAAGTAATGTCTGCCCTACTGGACGTTAGTGCATCAACTTATGTTCCTCCTGGTGGTCTTCTTCTAGGATTTGTTCTTGCATCATATAATTAACAACTATTGGTTGATATCCTTTCCAAGATCTTTATGCTTCATTGTAAGTTCTTGACAGTAAAGTACCATTTGCCAAAGCATCTACCATGCTCTGTGTAGCTGAATTTAAACCATTGTAACATGTCTCAAGTTGAACACCTTAAGTAAACAATGATGGTGATACTTTCTAAGGAGTTCTTTATACCTCTCCCAAGCATCACTAAAAGGTTTATCCATATACTGCCTGAAAGATAGAATCTCCACTTTAAGTTGGGCATTCCTAGTAGGTGGGAAATACTTAGTCAAAAATCTCTCTGTCAGTTCATTCCAAGTAGTAATGAATCTAGGAGCAAATGTAGTCACTAGACTTTTGCTCCATCCATTGAAACTATCTAAATCACAAATAAATCGCTTACTTCCAAGAAATTTTTCAAGTGTAGATGTGAATCCTCTGCATGAAATCCATGAAACTGACCTATTGTCTACAACATCTGAAACATAACAAGCTTTATCTCGAAATTAATTGCCCGAATATTTGGCCTGACTATCCCTAGATTTAATTTATCGAACATAGGGACTACATAGTCTCCGATGGCTCTTTTCCTATCACTGGCTAAAAGAATAGGGTTTTCAACCTGATCCACTGGTCTAATTTGTTGTTGCATTGCTACTTCAGATAATAAAACTCCTTCTCTATTTGATTGTTGATTGACTTGCTCTACATGTCATCTGGTAGGTATAGGGTGCTTCTTCATCAAATTCACTCGATCTCTTAACTCCCTTATCCTTCTCTAGAAATTTCTTTTGATTTTTGGATCAAATTCAACTTCCAAATCAAAATTATTGTTCATACACTAGTTGTTTCAACCACAAATATATTGAATCAGTGTAAATAAAGCTCCAAATCACCAAAAGAATAAAATTCGAAATAGTCAAAATTCAAACTAATCCCATGCAACGGTGCCAAAAACTTGTTGCTTGTGCGATGGTTAGGCTCAAATTTGGAATAAAAACCACACAAATGATGTGCAATTGTACACAGTTAGTAACAAGGGATAAGTAATTATATTGTCTCCACAGAGATTATGTAGGATCGTATGGCAATACTAGTGGGGGGTGAATAAAGTTGCTTAAAAAAATTAAAACTTTTTTGATCAATTTAAAAGGAATTTAAACAATTAATACTAATCTAATAAGCACCATAAAATTAATAAGAAATATGAAACGATTTAGATAAGTATGCATTCTAATCAACAACATAACTCAACAATGGAAATTTAAAAGTGAAGAGAAGAGAAATGACACAGAAAATTTTATAGTGATTCGATAATTCCTATACCACTCCGAAAACGATATAGCTAAGTATGCGTTCTAAACAACAACGTAACTCAGCAACGTAAATTTAAAAGTGAAGAGGAGAGAAATGACATTGAAAATTTTATATTGATTCAATAATTCCTACTCCACTCTGCAAAACTCTTTCTTGGGTATTTTATTACACGACTCTCTTATGGGTGAGAATTGAATAGGTCGATCACTCTTTTTGCGGGTGCAAGAGTAAACCCGCTACTGATCCTTTCGTAGGTTTAGGATCCAACCTATACAGATCCTTTTACCTGGTTCAAGATGAAACCACTATCGATCCTTTCAACGAGTTCATGATCAAACCACTACAAATCCTTTTTCGAGCTCAGGATTAAACGACTCACACAATTCCAAGGCGTTCCCACACCTTATTATAGAATTCTAATTTAAAGTAATAAAAACAACGCTCTCGCACAAATACAAACTCTCACAAGAATTGATGCACAATTTTGCATTCAAAATAATCTAATTTAATCTCTCAAAAAATAAATAAATCTGTCACACAAATAACACTTTGAACTTTGAAGATGATTAGCAATGGAGGCTTAGGAGAGAAAAAATTCAGCAAGAACAATTGTATTTTGGAGAAGAAATGTTGCTGTAATTTAAAGGACAATTTTGGTTTAAAAGAATATTAAAATTAGAATTAAATTTGGCTATTAGATCAAGGTAATTTAAATCAAAGGTGAGGATTTAATGGATAAAAAGGAAGAAAAAAGGCTGGTTTTTTTTGGAAAAAATAGAAATAAACTGAAATGAAAAAGCGTTTGGCAGAGCTCAAACTCGTGCTAAAATGACGATGAACATTTGCGTCTAGCACGTGTGGATATTTCTAAATTCCACTCAAGTTTCTCTTGATCATAACTTCTCCGTCTGGCGTCTGATTTGAGAGATTCAAAATCCGTTGGAATTGTCTTTTCGAGCTCTATGTCAAGCACACTTTAACATACTAAAATCATTGACAAATGAAAAGTTTGTTATCATCAAAACATATGGTATGGTTGAAGCTCATAAAGCTAACAATCTCCCCCTTTATGATGATGACAAACCACTTAAGAAAAATATTCTCAAGATGGAATGCATACAAATAATAACACTTGAATTCAATAAAGCATACAAACAACGCCAACTGAATTCAATCATTAAACAACACAATTATTTTTCTAACCAATTTCTCTCTCTTTCGTTATCATCGAAAGATAAAAATGTTAAGGGATAAGCTCCCCCTAAAAAAATGATAAAAAAAGTACATCTTCTCCTTAAAGGAACAGTTGAGCAAGTATTAATATTACTCTATAAGGTCAATTAATTTGATACAAGATAAGGGATGATAGCAAATATAGCAATTGGGCATAAAATAATGGCATTTGTAGCAAAAAAATAAAAAGAACTTGCAAATATGGCAAAAAAATTGCCCAGTTATTTATTTATTTATATTCTATCAGTGATAGACTAGTATGACTAATAGGACTTAAATAACAACATAAATTTAGTCTATCAGTGATAGGCTTTTATCAATGAAAGAATATATATTATGTGTTGGGATTTAAGTCTATAAGAGATACATTGTCTATTGTTGATTGACTGAATTCTATCACTTAACTTTTGAAATTCTTATAGTTTGTGTAATGTTTCTTCACTTTTAAATCTCATAAATTTTTATTTTAATTTGGCTTGTTGTCTATATGTTTTGATTTGTTAGTTTATAACTTTTGATTTAGGAGTTATGTTTCTTCATTTAAGGTTTTTTCTTAATTATTATTATTAATTTTTTAAAGTTCTCAATTATTACAATATAAGTTGTGATTTATAAGTTTTTTTTTGTAATTTATGACTTGTTAGTTTAAAACTCATTTATGTTTTTTTTTTCATTTATAGTCTATCAGTGATAGATTGGTATCGCTGATAGACTTAAATAAAAGCATAAGTTTAGTCTATCAGCGATA
>JAOANK020463918.1:0-13070 GCA_026257165.2 Telfairia occidentalis | reverse complement strand
AGTTTTAGAATCAATCCAATAGCCATATTTTCTTAACAATTGCATGAAAGTGAATAGTTAATTGAATGTGGGATTAGGTGTTCTTGAGAAAGAAAGCCTTAGTTTGTTAGAATTTCTAAGCCTAAGATTTTAGTATTTTAAAGGGACCTAAAATTGTTTAATGAGTTAAATTTGCTAAAAAGAACCCAACACCCTACGATTCTTTATTCTTGAAAATTTCCTCCCTAAGTGTGCACATTTTAGTAATTTTCAACTTAACTATAATCACTAATTTCCCCTAATCCCTAGATAAAATTGGAATAATTAATTGGAAACTAAGTAAGTTTATAACTCCATTCCTAGAGGACGATACTCTATCTTAGAGCTGTTTTATATTACAACTTGACCCGTACACTTGCGGTAACGTAGTGAGTTGCAATCAGTGAGGCTTAAATTTGCAATGAAAACCATGCTAACGATGTGTGAGTGTACACAATTAGTAGCAAGTAAGAAGCCTTTATATTGTCTCCACAGAGATTAGTAGTAGATTTTGAACTGTTCTAACTTAATCTTTTTAGTGAATTCAACGAGTACCAAAGATAAATGATTGATGAATTTTGTAATTATTTGACACGACCTGCCCCAAATCACCCTTATCAACTAGCTGTTACATCTGCAACTTCAACTCTAGAATTCTTTTATGGCCATTTGATAAAGCGCTTGATTAATAGGAGTTGTACTAGTGATTAAGTTGATCACAAACTATACTTTCTTATTTGGTGGTAGCTAGGCAAAATAATCCTTTGAAAGGCATTTGGAAATTCTCTTACCACAGGTATATCTTTAATCTTCAATTTACTGATCTGGGTGCCAACTACATGATCGAAATACGTCGAACACCCTTTGTAAGTAATTTAGAAGCTTCCCATGTAGATATTACACAAGATGACAAAAATTTCCTTTGACCTTTAAAAATCACAACCGACTCTCCTGGTCGTTTGAACTCCACTTTCTTTCGAAAGCAATCAATTATTGTATAATATACAGAGAAGAAATCCATACCCAAGATAACATCGAAATCATGGATGACTATAGGTATTAAATCAACTTTTAATTCCTCTCCATTGATCTTAATAATATACTTCCATAATACATTGTCTGCTCAACAATTTCCCAATTGAAATAACTACTATTAAGTCATTAGGCAAGGGCTTTCTCTATTGATGACTAGACTCACCAACCATTTCTTCGTTCACCACATTATTTTCATCAGGTTTTTGTTGAGTTCCGAAACCCTTAGAGCCTACAACTTTGCCACCATGACGCATGACTTCCAATGGTTTGATGCATGTCACACAATCATTACGTCAAAATACACTTACTATTAACATGATATTGCTAAAATGATGTAGAATCTTCTGCTCTGATACCAAATTGACACGACCCGCCCTAGATCACTCTTATCAACTTAAAAAAAAATAATAAAGGAGACAAATGTGCCAAAAACTACATACAGAACTTGACATGGATATTATGAGTTTTTGGTCATGCCATTCGGATTGACTAATGTGCCCACAGCCTTTATGGATCTTATGAATAGGGTGTTTCATTCTTATTTGGATAAATTTGTGATTGTGTTTATTGATGACATTTTGAGATATTCTAAAGGTAGAGATGAGCATGTGGAGCATCTTAGAGAAGTACTAAAGACATTGCAAGATAAGAAATTGTATGTTAAATTCAGCAAGTGAGAATTTTGATTAAAGGAAGTTATATGTTTGGGTCATGTTATCTCTGCCGATGGAATATTTGTGATCCTCAAAAGATTGAAG
This sequence comes from Telfairia occidentalis, assembly GCA_026257165.2. NCBI lineage: Eukaryota > Viridiplantae > Streptophyta > Magnoliopsida > Cucurbitales > Cucurbitaceae > Telfairia > Telfairia occidentalis. Next base: position 11,259 of record JAOANK020463918.1, on the reverse strand, counting down.
CATTGGTTAAATGAGAGAAACCAAGTCGATTACTAAAATTCGTAGTTTTCTGGGATTAGCCAGCTATTATCATCATTTCGTTGAAGGATTCTCTAAATTAGCACTTCCATTAACTAGCCTGACTAGAAAGAATGCAAAGTTTGCATGGTCAGATAAGTGCGAACAAAGTTTTTAGGAACTGAAGAAAAGGTTGGATTCTGCTCCAATACTTACACTTTCAATACCTGGTGAGGAGTTTGTAATTTATAGCAACGGTTGTTATCAAGGTTTGGGATGTGTGTTGATGCAGAATGAGAAAGTAATGGCTTATGCATTGATACAATTGAAGAAACATGAGCATAATTATCCAATCCATGATCTAGAGCTTGCTATAGTAGTGTTAGCCTTAAAGGTCTGGCGACATTAATTATATGGGGAGAAATGTCACATATATACAGACCAAAAAAGTCTAAAGTATATGTTTAATTAGAAGAAAATGAACATACGCTAGAGAAGCTGGCTGGAATTGACAAAAGACTATGATGGTACTATCAATTACTATTCAGGAAAGGCTAATGTGGTTGCAAATGCGTTAAGCAGAAAGAGGCATGAATCATCAATTGCATCTAATGCAATAAGTTTCTCTGATATGAAATAAGGAGCTCCCTTTGTAATGCCTCAAGGTCCGATTATTAGATCATGAGCTAAACAATTTCAACAAGCCTTACTGCTTCATGTTCAAATGTTGATGTGCATGTGAGTTAAAGGAGGATGTTCAAGATACTGAAACAATTCACTACAATTTGATACAAGTTAACTTCTAGAAGTGTATTTAAGACAAGTAAAAGTCTAACAAACTAAGGTGTTTTTACACATGGTAAAGAGTTACTTCCATTCAAGTTTGGTAAAGACACATTTTCATTAAAGAAGCTTAATGAATTTGAAATTCCAAGATTCATTCGCATGTTTAATACATTATGTATCACTTAAATCCATGCATTTTCCTTTAATGAGATCCATGCATGGAGATAAATTGAGAAATTGAGAATTTTAGGACATGACATTAAATGAAGAGAGATTGTGTCATTTTTGTTGGAAATCCATTTTCTTTTAAGTAAACTTATATTGGAAATAGGTACTTATTAAGTGATATTAGATTTAATTTTCAGGCCAAATGAACATCGAGATGACTTACTATCTAAATTCTCATGCCAGTAGTATGTGAGTGGTTGCTTTTTAAAATGTTTCATTCAGCACTTTGTGAGTGGTTTTTCTTTAAAAATGTTTTATTTAGTTTATTAAGGAAAATGTGAAATGCGAAAATTTAAATTTACTAAAATAATTCTGAATTTTAGCAAAGTGGTTTATGCAAGATTTCAGGGTTATGAATTACTTTGGTGAAAGCTATATGATATAATATTATTATTACTGAAATTTGTAAAGCATGGTTTGAGAATGTTATGATTAAAGTGTGGTTTGAAGAGTTATTTAAAATTGTTTTCAAACCACTAGATTTATGTACCCATAGTGATTACCCAATACACTTATGAGAATGTGCTTCCATAGTGTATATGTATGATACATGAGGTCTGTGGGACCCATCTGTTTACACATATGGGCTTTGGGCCGTGTGTTTAGGTGTTATGCTTTGCTCTGCGCGCGGATGAAATGCTACTCTGCTTTGCACATGAGATTACTCGATGCCTAGTATGATATGATTTATGATCAGTTCAGGGGGTACAAGTTTAGTGATTAGATTTTCTAACTTTATGATTTATGTTTAAAAGTTATTCAGTCATTGTCTCAAAGATATCCAGTTATGCTTTATATGATATTTACTACAGATGATTCAGTATTACAGATTTCTACATAATGGTTATTTATGTATTGATTTTCTCAAAGATTATTTTCTTATAAACTCTTCCACTCACGGGGCTTTTTAGCTCACTCTTTTTCTTCCTAAATTTTTACCAAGTAGAACTTGAGTTCCCTACGAGACAATCAGAACCAACAACTGCCAACAGTCATCTTAAATTGCATTCCATTTTGTTAGGCACGTGTTATAGCTACATTGGTTATTATCATAATTTTAGTCAGATCATGCCAGATTGACAATAGATTCTAAGGTTTACTTAGGATCTATTGTCGGCACGACATGTCCTAGGTTCAAAAAGGTGATCTTGGGTGAATCGTGTCATTAATGCTGAATTAAAGTAAGTGATAAAATAAAAATAATTCTTTTGAAGTTGTAATGATAAGAATGAATAGGTTCAGATTAAGGTATTTTCCCTGAAACTGAATGTTGAAGAAAAAGAATTGCATAATTGAATCCCAAAACAATAGTCTTAGAATCCTCCCAGATTTTCTAATTATCCCAAGTTAACTTCCATTAATCTATATGAATTAAACTTGTTGCTTTTGTGCATTAGGTGAGTGATTATCCCTAATCTCCTCACTTAGCCAGCCGCTAACCTAATCTAGAGACTAATACGTTTTAAAAGCAATCTACTCCTATTTTCTCCCAAAACATAGAGAATGTATTCATGCATGTTGGCCAGACAGACATAAACATTAGACAATAAGGAACACCTTTAAAACAATTTAATTCCTCAAAATTTACTTCAATTCCAATTTAGTTCAATAACATTGCCTTTAATCCTCACATAAAGGTGATTAGTTCATGCTACAATATCGAAAAGGCAGTGAACAAATAAATGAAAATAGTAAATGCATTGTTAATAAGAAAACTCTAAAAGAATTGCAAAATTCTATTGTTCCACGGAAGAAGTTGTAAGAATCGTCTTTTCTGCTCCAACCTTCAATGAAGTTTCTTCCTTCTGCAAGTTTTTCTCTACGGGAATTCGATAAAGTCTGAAGATGACTCGAGAGAAATCGCTAAGGGAATAAGTCTAAGTCAAAAATACTGCTAAAAGTCATATTAAAGGCTCTAAAAGAATCTTCCTTCTCTTTGCCAGTGTCCTCTTCTATTTAAAGCTCTTTTCTTATGAGTAGGAGGCTCAATTAGACAAATCATCCACGTGTCACGCATCCAATGGATAATTAGATCCGTAAAAGAAAGATTTTTTTTCCATATTTCAAAATTTCGTTATTCTCGTGCGGATCCTCTGTATTTGTTTTGCTCCAGAAATGCTCGATCAATAGTTTTGTCAAAATAATGCTCCATCAATCTATCGCTAACAAAATATCCAGAATCAGTAGTAAATAAGCATACTTTTGTTTAATTCTATTCAATTGTTGTCATAAATAGAATAATTCAATAGTGTGGGAATTCTCAAGAGTTTTAATTACAAAACAAAGATAATTCAAGCAATTAATCCATGAATCAGACATAATTATGCAACTTAGGAGATGAAATCCTGCCTAAAAGACTCTTAATAACTCTCTTTTGGAGAGTTATCACCCACTTGTTGGGTTTGGAGGAGAACGAGTAATCCTTGAAGGAAGAAAAAAATTACTAGTCACATTTGGTGAAGGATTGAACAATATAACAAGGATGGTCGAATTTTTAGTAGTAGACTACAATATGGTCTACAACACTATACTGGAAGACCCACCATCCATGGTTTAGGTGTTGTCGCCTCTACATATCACCAAATAATGAAGTTCCCAGCATCCTACGGGGTCAAAGTTATTAGAGGAGAACACCAAGCAGTTAGAGAATGCTATTACACTACTCTAAAGGATAAGATTGCTATCCAAGCCATAAACATTGTCGAAGATGTAGACGATAAACCAATGGAAAAAGCATGACATGAGACTTCGCTTAAAAAGACCTAAAAATTGACATTGATAGATAGATGCTTTTGATTTTCGTAGATCATTTTTTTTTCATAGATAAACTTTTTCTCTTGTAATTTTCATTAGAAGAAAAATATATAAACTCATTTTTTCAGTAAATATGAACTCAAGTGAGATTTAGCTACTTCAAACCTCACTAGAAAGGGGGTTAGAATGTAAATAAGCTATGAAGATCGATGAGCATAACTGTAGCTCAAAGTTAAGCTGCAAACCAGAAAAAGAAGTAATAGACCAAGCTGAGACCAGAAAACTTAGCTGACCTGCAGCACGAAAGCAACATATTTTTGTTTAAGCAAAATACTAATGAGCTTGATTACTAAAATAACAAACATTTAGTAGTAAAGCAAATCACAAAAAGGATAGACAAAATAAAAAGTTTTGATCAAGGCTGAAGAATCAAGGGAAGAATAAAAGCTTCATTCAATATCTCAAAGGTTCTAGTCATTAAAATCGTACAATGCAAAAAAGAGCTAAAGAGAGTCTTCTCCATTCGAATCTTCTCCTTCATCCTCACAAGTCTTCTCAAAATCACTGTATAGAAATGCGAAGCTTTGACTAGGAAAATGTGCCTCAACGCAACACATAGACCAAGTTATCCACGATTCTATGGCCTCATTCCTCAGATTAGTGTATTCAGTTGGCTGTTTGAACAAGTCAACAAGAAATTGAGAATCATTGAGTTTTGCCTCAACGACCATGATAAGGAAATAAATGATCGAGTAGACCAAGAGAGAAGTGAAAAGAAATCAAAGGGGGCTGAAAAAAAGCTGGGCAAGAATCTTAGTAGTATGAAGGGGAAGCAGAATCGTATCTGGCAGTGGTTCTTCGGATCGATCACAGATTCTCAGCCCTGTCGTTTGGCTTCCACTACACAAAAATTTCACATTTGATCAAGGAGAATAAGTTCCAATCAAAATGCTTAAAGGAGGTCGAAGTGATGACTACAAGGTTGCTTTGCAAGGAGATCCTTAAGATTCGAGGATGAATCTTCTCGAAGAAGGGGAGAATGATAAGGAAATAAGTGATCAAGTAGTACATGAGAGAAGTGCACAAGATGAACACAAAGCTCAACCAGCTCAATCAAGCTTAAATAAAGCTTATGCTCAAAGTCAATGAGAGTCAACTCAAACTCATACTAGTTAATTATTATGCCATAATGTCCAATCGTTAGAGCTCAAAGACTTCAAGAGCTTTGAATGCTTACTTCCAAGCTAAGATTTCTAGCACTGGTGAAAAGCTGCATCTATTCAAGCTTCAAAAGACATTTTTTCATCCAAATGACACAATGAATCTACAAATCAAGATTCATCCACATCTTTAATGCATTATGTATCTATTTAATTCATGTATTTGCATTAATTAAGGTTCATGTACGTAGTTGAAGGGGTATGGGCTAAATTTAGACTACATAGGTGAAATATTGTGTTCTTTGATGGTGTCCTTTCATTTAGTATAAATAAGGATGTAATTTTCTCATTTAAACAACAACCTTTAATGAATGATGAAAATTCAAGATTGAGTTTTAGTCTCTTTCAAGCTATATGCTTTCTTTATATTCTTTTGTTTAGAATGCATGTTTAGAGCTTTCGATCTAGCTTGATCAATTAGATTGTGAAGAGTTCGAATTCTCGAAGATATGAACAAGTTCTCCTTTCTTCTTGATTTTTTTTTTTTATCATTTTCCAAGAAAATCTATTAAGCTGTCTTGGGGTTGCTTTATCATCTCGTTTTCGGGGTTATTCTTATTTTTATTTTGGGGGTTCACTTGAAATAGGGGAATTCTCAAGCATAATACAGGTAGTTCCATTATCAAGCCATAAACCTGGAATTCAAGCTATCAAGCTCCTGTTGCATTTCAGAAATTTCTACATTGTGTTGTTCGAGTGAAGACTTAAGATGAGAGATATTTGTGTTAGCACCATCCAGAGTTTGTTGGCCTGGTTTAGAGAACGTTGGGCACGACAAAGCTCAAAATTTGAAGCATAATGTTGCGTAGAAAATGCAGCTCAACAGTTACTTTGGCAGCAGATACAATCATATGTATGAATGCTCAAAATTCAAGTCATGGTTTCCAACTGAAGCTAACAAGGGTTGGGCTCGACTCTTAACAAAGTAAAGTCTTGTCTGATGCATGGGTGATATGGCCATATAGAAACCATGACTTGAATTCTGCCAGCTAACATTAGCTTCAGTTGGAGGAGTTTTACTCATACCTGGCCACGCGACAAAAGCATTATGAAGCAATTCTTTCTCGTAGTTGTTGGAAGATTCAGTATGCCCATGAAATTGCAGAACCTCCATATCAGACTAGAAATCTTCCTCGAGTGGAACCAAAGTGGAGGCTTGATTGGCTCTACGAGTAGAACGGTAAGGTGTCGAAGGGGTGCTAGAACAGAATCGTTGATAAGGACTTGGGGGCCCCTCCATGGTTAGATCGATGATCTGTTGTCTTCTGGAAGTTGTAAAATGATGACTCTATCATACAAAACGATATTGGAAATGAATAAAAATCATACTCAAGTATAAGCAATCAGACAAGTAGTACGGAAGAATTCCAGGATATTGAATCTTATAGACTTGGGTTAATCTAAACCAGATTTTCATGCTCCATGCAATTCATTTAGACAAGAAATTAAACAAGTAATGCAGTACTGTTCCAAGAAGTGAAGGGAGAGGGAGTAAATTAGTTGGTTCCAGGGTTTCAAACATGGAAAATATGTTGAACACAAGTTACTAACAAACGCTAACAAGATAAGGGTAGTTAATGACTTTCTGTCATATGAAGCGATACTATGCTGTAGCTTCGTCTATGACTGTAAAGTTCTTTTTGCAAACAAGAATTCATAGTATACCCACTCTTTCAAGTAACGTATGCTTAAGAACAAGTCTGATTTATGTCTAAACTCAGACTCAATAACTAGAAGCATGGACTTCTTTTAGTTCTATAGGTTCAATACTATGTCTAGTGCATCTATGAGAATAAAATAATCCTTCTCTGTTATATCCTTCTAATTGGATTCGACTAGTCTTTTACCTGTCAGCAATAAGACTAGCTAGCGTTAACTTCTGGTGGCCAACTGGGAAGGTTATGATCAAACAATATAACAAATTAAAAGAAACAAAAGAAGTTCTTTTCATTCATTAAAAGAAACAACAATAATGCTTTAGAACACATGACTGTCATCAAGTACTCAGATGGGTTTTAGCTACAATACAAGTAGAAGAAAATGGTAAAAATGAATGCTCGAATAACTATAAGAATAAATGCAAGTTCACTAATACAAATGAAATAGAGCAACTAGAATAAAGTCTAAGGAACAAGAAACAGTATAATTGAAGCTTGGGAGGGTCTGAAGACAGCAGGCGCTGGGTTCTCCTTGAGAGGTTCAGATTCTTCTGTCGAGAGAATCCTTGCCCTTTCCTTTCTTGGTTCCTTCTTTTCCGGCGGCTTGGCCTAAGGATGTGTATCTCTTGCCTTAAATACAAGTGCAAAAATGACTCATGGTACCCTCCTGGAGTCCCACGTGTAGAGAGAGGGTAAATCGTTCCTTTTTGAGGCGTCACACATACTTCATAAAATCAACAATTTGTACACTGAAGGATTATGGAGAATATTCAATTTGCCAAAATGCTGTAGCATTTTGCAAGGGAAGATGCTACCAGGTCTTGTCACTTTTTGAATTTCCTTTAATTTTTGTAAGTTGCCACAAATATACCCATAATTCATTAGTGTTTACATTCATCAGATGTTAAGTATTACAGGTAGACAAGTTACAGATATAATAAATATGAAACTTCCACATGCTTTCCTCATACTAGTACGCTATCAATAACAATCAAAGACTTAATCTGATAGGTATAATAACCCTATTTTGGAGAGTTATCATTTGTACGTGCTCCGACTGACAAGGATTATGGATGTTTGCCCACTGGTTTCTACGTCGTTCTCGTTCAAGAATAGATGGATGTCGACTCGCCATTCTTACAGGACATTGTAAGATGCCAAGTAGGTTTTCAACAAAGAATAACTGACCCGTCTCAACTTCAAGAAAAATCATATGCTCACTAGAAGTTAAATTGTAAACAGCAAGATTATCCGCCGAAACAAAAGTCAAACTGAATCGGGCATCCTCAGGAAGATTTATCATTGAGTTATAGAAAACTAAGGTCGCTAGAGTAGGAGGAGGATCTCACTTCATTGCAAACAGATGTTAAGCCATATTAGTAAAAGTAAAAAGCTTATGGTTCCGATCAAGTGAGGGAGAGAGATACATACCAAAAATCCTAAACTCGGTCGAAATCGGATAAAAAACCCCACATTCAATCTTGTCCAGCCACTCTCCGCTGACAAAGAACCATTGACTCTTCCAATCCTTGACAGAAGAGGGCCCACATATGATAGTATTCCTCCTAGAGCTCAGATAGTGGTGGAAGTTATCTTTAGGATTATGCTTCAAATAGTGAAGAGACATGACCTCTTTGGCCATGAGAGTGTGTTCACCATACTCATGCCAAAGAATGCACCATAATAGGTTACTCCACCCATTTGGAGCAAGTTGAGCTGAAGCAAGATCAACGAAAGCAAGAAAACTCTGAAGAAAGAGGGAGTGGAAGATGGACACCAAATTTGAACATTAAGGGATAAAATGCAACTTCACCAAAAAGCCGCCGGTCAGCAGTCTCGCTTGCTCAAGTAACCTCATGTGAACTGAGGATGAAATACCATAGTTCTCTCATAGGACTTCAAGGGAAGCTATAGTTAATTTGTTAACATGAAAGCGTGATCAACTTGGCCTGGTACATTGATCACCACAGTATTTTCCCCCCACTCAGACTCCAGTGTTTGATCAAAAGTAGTAGATTCACTTCCATTGGTTGTCCAAGTTACGTTTAAGCTCCCGAAATCACACTCTTCTGCCATATGAAAATAATAAGAGAAAGAGGGAAAAGTCCTACCTTACATGGAAGAGTACACTCTCAAAGATATTAGGAGAAAGAAGAGAAGATTGCAATGTAAATGAAGCAACTTCTCCCCAATTTATAGCTAGAAAATTTTTCCTTTTTCTTCCCCCCTTCCCAAAAAGAAAAAGAGTCACAGGTCTGACCCGACCTGACTGGCACCGCTTGGGTGCAGGTCGGACAGTAGTGACGGGCTTAGGCCCATGATCCAATTTCTTTAAAAAAGGAAAAAAAAAGGATTGAAATATTAGGCCCTCAGTTCTGATATCAACAGAGGTCGTGAGACCCATTTGCTTAAAAAAAAGAAAAAAAGGGGAGAGGTCACGGTTCTTACTAGCCACACCGGGTTGGGTCAAATCGTACTTGTGCCTCTAATGGTGCAAGTTCGTTAGCAAGTCACAAGCCCAAAATTGAGGCGCATGACCAATTGTCCTTCTTTTTTTAATTCCCATTTTGCATATATGTTACAAAATTAAATACCTAAAAGTGGGGAAAGTAGCTGAGAAAATGACTTCAATTCAACACATGTCGGTATTCCAGATGCTGACACATGCCAACTCAAATTTGAATTCAAATTTCGAAATTAAATTATTAGATTTTTAAGAAGGAGAATAGGTTGTTTCTTGTCAAATAGACTCTCAAGAAGGATACGAGAGAGAACTGAATCCAAACTGTATTAGACCCAAGAAGCCACAAACCCTACTCGAGAGTTGGGGTATTGTTATGGGTAACAAATCCTATAACCGGATTAATAGCCGATAAGGGGTATATCAGGGTAAATGGAGAGACTTGACTTGAAGAAGGGTCAAGCTCAATCTATTTTTAAGGATAGAGCCCACAGTAATCCAAAAGAGGCCTATATTAGGGGCTGAGAAGATACATGTTCCCACATCCAAATACTAAGGAGAATACTCAACCAATTAGTTGGGCCCTGATATCCTTAAAGAGCACATTGAGTTGGACTAGGCTGAGCATATTATAAATGCTTAGACAAATTGGCCAACTCGAGGAACAACCAGGCCCAACATGCTAGCTGGGCCTAATACTATCGATTCAATTTTCTCCTCTGCAAATATTTTCCAATTTTGCAATGAATCAGGCCCATTATCTACTTGGACTAAATAAGAAGAATGATTCCTAGCTCAAGGCAGAATGAGAACGACAGCCCAATCCAAAGCTGAAAAGGAACCTTAATCAACCCTAGGTAAAACGTCTATAAAAAAGAATAGACTTAAGCCAGAAAGGTAAGTTATTTAATATCGATTAACTAGAGAAAACTCATTTAGAAATTGATTCTAACTTAGGCATCAAAGCCTCTCCCTTATTATGTAGTTCCACTTTCGTTGATCTTCGCTACTTCAAACAAATTCACTGTTGACCGAAATCAGGTATCAACAATTATTATTATTATTACTTTTTTTTCAGCTCAATAATTATAGGGTGAGAGAGTGAACCATCGACATTTGAGATGATAGTAGATACCTTATCTAGTATCCAATACTTGGATGGATGACATTGCTAGAGAGCTATGTGAATACAAACAAATTTAATACTACATATAGTTTGATAAGAATGTCATGTGATGGCTTCTAATGTATTAGTTTATTGGGTTTTAAGATTGAGATATATATCTTCGACCAAAAGGTTAGAGGTTCAAATCTCACTCCATAGTTGTTGTTGAAAAAAAATTATCCTCCAATAAATAGTTGGTTAAATTACAAGTTTAGTCCTTAAAGTTTCAAGTTTGTGTATAATAGAATCTTAAAATTAAAAGTGTATAGGTTAATAAACTTATAATTTTGTATTTAATCGGTCCCTAAAATTTTAGAAAGTGTCTAATAAGTCTCTAAACTTTCGAATTTGTGTCTAATGTGTCATTGAACTTCCATTTTTGTATCTAATAGATCCTTGACCTAATCTACTCTTTTTAAAAAACTTATGACTTATTAGACACATAATGACAAAAATTGAAAGTTTAGAGTCTTATTAGACACCAAAATCAATTTTATGTCTAATTAACTCATTAATAAAAAAATAGATAAAATACACTTTTGGTCCATGAGATTTCGAATTGGTGTGTCTATTCCATATTTGAAATTTCAAAAGGTATACTTTTAGCTTCTGAAGTTTGAAAAATGGTTTTAAATGGTTCTAAATTAATTTGATCGTTAATTGACTTACGAAAAAAATGATGTGACATACTGATATGACAAATTTTAAATGAGGTGAGAAATATTGTACTAATTTTATATATTTTAAAAAATTAGTTGGTTTTTTCATTTTTCTCTCTCTTTGTCCCTTTCTCTCTCTTCCCTCTTCCTTTCTCCCTCTTCCTTTGAGTCCTTCTCATCATTCTTCCTCTTCTTCTTCTCTCTTTCTCAATTTCTAGTTAAGTTCCCTGCCGCACTTCTTCCAATAAATTTTAATTTGTATGATTATACAATAAAACTCTGACATTGTATAATTCAATATAAGCCAAATTATTTGAACTAGATGATTTAC
>JAOANK020463710.1:0-13075 GCA_026257165.2 Telfairia occidentalis | reverse complement strand
AAAATACAAGAAAAGTAAAGAACATGCAAGGTGGCGAGGAATCACTCGCCACACAAAGTACAAGGAAAAGAAAAGAATCTGTACAACATCGCATATGGCGGGGAAACATGAGGGAACAAAGTTGTCATGGGCGTGCGGCTATGGGCAACACACCTTTGACAAGCATGACCATGACATTCTCCCCCACTTCAATGGTTGACGTCCCTGTCAATCGACGTCGCTCGAACATTTCGCTTTTATCTAGAGCTGACGACATGTCTTCGGAGTTCTCCCAACTAACTTCTTCGTCTAGGAGGTCATTTCACTTGACGGGAAACTCCCACACGTCTCTTCTTTGTCGGCCAAATCGGCAGGTTCGATCAGCCAAAATTTCTTCAACTTCTGGTCGCCTTTGTTCTTCAAGTTGACTACTTATTGAGTCTTGTCGCTTCGCGTAGGAGCTAGAGTATCTAGGTGATAAGGCTTCAAGTTGCTAACGTGGACCACGAGATGAATCTTCATCCATGAGAGTAGTTGGACTCTGTAAGAAGCCTTTCCAACCCTCTGCACAACATCTATAGGTCCCTCATATTTTGCAGCACTCAGTGGTCTCTGCTTCGTTGGAAAATGGATTTGTTCGGGTCATAGTTTGACGAGGACCTTGTCACCAGCTTGAAAGTTGCGGGGTTTTTGCTTCTTGTCTGCCCACTTCTTCACCTGATTCAACGCTTTCCCCAGGTAAGCTTGGGCCACTTTAACTGACTGTTTCCACTTCTTCTTCTTTTGAAAGATCGCAGGAGCTTCATATGGTGCTTTAGTGAGGCGAATGAACCCAACATTCGACAGTTTGTCAATCTGATTCCTACGTTCAACTAACTTCGAGGAAGCCATATGAGGGGCGTTCTTCAAAAGCGATCTTGCCCTTGGTAATAATTCTTTCTCGCCATCTATCCCTCCTCTCGGTGGTAGAGACTTAGGGGGACAATCGAGTGTCACATCGATATAGTCATCCAACACCCGTTGCAGGTCTTTGGGGTTCGCTTCCCCAGGGTCATCATCCTTGACCATTCCAATGGTCCTAACTGTTGATTCTCCATGGGCAAGACCCCTCCTCAGCTGGAGTGCTGATATCATTTTCACTCCACTTGGCTGCTGCAAACTAGCCTGAATGATTGTTGGGTTGGAATCTGTGACAACCAACCATTTGGCTAGGGGCATAGGGATAACTTTATGTTGGAGCAAGATCTCCATCCCTAACACCACATCAAAATCATCCATCCTTACTATCACAAAGTCTACGATTCCGGACCAGGTTCCCAATTTCACCTGAACTCTTCTAGCAACTCCCATAATCGGTAATGCCGCGAAATTAATAACTTTCATCTTTCCTGGGTCTTTGTCCCAACGAAGATTCAATCAACGGGCTTCTAACTCCATCTTGAAGTTGTGGGTAGCTCCTGAATCCACCATTGTGCTGCTTGTGATCCTATTTTTGATCCAAGCTTCAACATACATTAGCCCTCGCTCGGGCGATTCCTTTGCTCCTTCAACTTTTCTTTGAAGGGCTGATAAGAACTTGAGTGCACCCACATGAGGGATCTCATCGACCTCACCTAAGGGGGTTCTCGTCTCGACAGATTCAGGTTTGGGTTCCTGATTGCTTGTGAATGTCGCTTGGAAGGCCTTGAGAGCTGCTCGTTCTGGGTATTCAGAGACCCTCTGTGCTCCCTTACATATGAAGCAATGGGGCGTCCCGCGATTACTATTGTTGTAGTTGGTATGTTGATTTGGCCCTCACAAATGGTTTTCTAATCTAGGTTGGAATGGTCTATGATTTGCGCCTCTATTCCAATCTCCCCCAGAGCTTTTCGGGGGGCTTGTACATGTTGACTTGCTCTCTTCGCTGTATGGGGATTGGTCACTCCCTTGATCCTGGGATTGTTTGTCGCCAAGATCGTATAGACGTTCGGCTGCCGCATAGGCAGTGGTTAGATCTTGTACTCTTTGTTCGTATAGTTTCGACGCCCATTATTTCAAACCTTCCACGAAACAAAAGACCTTGTCTTTCTCTGACATATCATAGATATCGAGCATCAGCCCAGAAAACTGTTTTACGTACTCCCGAATGCTCCTAGTGTGTTTCAGCTCTCGCAGCTTTCGTCGAGCTATGATCTCGACATTCTCTAGGAAGAACTGGGATCGTAATTCCTGTTTCAACTTTTCCAACATATCAACGGAGCACCGACCTTCTTCGATATCTATGTATCTTGATCTCTACCACAACTTTGCATCATCAGCAAGATGCATAGTGGCTAGGGTGATCTTTGCTTCGTTTGTCGTCGTATTCGTCGCCCAAAAATATTGTTCCAAGTCGAAGATGAAATTCTCGAGAGCCTTGGCATCTCGAACCCCACAGAAGGGTTTGGGTTCCGGAACCTTCACCTTGTTAAATTGAACAACGCCCTCAGCTGGGGCTTGGTTTCCCATTGCTCTCATGGTGAGATTTACTTGGGCCGTCAGTTCGGCGATGACAGCCTTAACACCCTCACTAAGATTGATAAGCATTTGAATTATTACTTTTTGAAAGTTGTCGAGTTCTCCGACACGCTCTTCCATATGTGCGACAGAACTCAAAGAGCTATCGCCGCGCTCAAAGCTGTGATTCTGTTTAGCTTTGTCTTTGAGAGTCTCAACCCTAAGCATCAATTCTTGTACGGGTAGCCCATCTATGCAGGCATTCACACTGTCAATTCCATCGGTCTTGGCAGAAATCTCATCTAGCCGAGATTCCAAGTACCAAAGGTTATCAGGAACTTCCCTCAGAAACAACAGTTGTTCCTCAATCTCGACAAGTCTGTCAACGTGGGCCTTGCCCATTTGCTTAGTCACAGACATGATTGCTTTTCCCAACACGTGAGCGAACCTGGCTCTGATACCAACTGTCACGATCGCACTTCAACGAAGCTCACAAAGCAATTGTGCGACACTTGCTTCTACCCTTAAGCAAGTCAGCCAACAAAACAGGACTGCCGATGGCATAGCAGGACTATCTCGCAACCTCCACCCACGTTCTCGGGAAAACAGTTTTAGAAAACGTGGTAAGAGAAAAGGTTTTGGAAAGCATTTGGAAAACATTTTAGAAAGCTTGTCGCAGGTATAAAGCAATATAAAGGAAGCCACGACTTTATAGAATGCAACACTGGTGGGAAGGTTTGACAACTGGTCGTACCCTCTATAGTACATTATTGAGCAAATTAAGAGTGACAGGCTAGAACATGCAAAGTGGCGAGGGGTCACTCGCCACCCAAAATACAAGAAAAGTAAAGAACATGCGAGGTGGTGAGGAATCACTCGCCACACAAAGTACAAGGAAAAGAAAAGAACCTGTACAACACCGCATATGGCAGGGAAACATGAGAGAACAAAGTTGTCATGGGCATGCGGCCATGGGCAACACACCTTGGACAAGCATGACCATGACACGACGGACCTTTCCACATAGAGTGTCTTCGTGGGTTTTGTTGGCAATAAGCTTATCAATTTCAATACAATAGTATTTCTTCGGTGGTCTCTCACGGAGGCTTTGGCCTTGGTTGATTTGGTTTCAGCGTGATTTTTTATTCAATTTTTAAATCAAACGAGAATTGGTTCAAGGTTTTTTATTTTAAAATCAACAAATCAGGCGTGGTCTTTCTTTTGGTGTTGTAATTTTGGTTCAAGATTTACACAAATTACAGATTGGTTCGATTAAGAATTGGTTGATTTGGTTTCAGCGTGATTTTTTATTCAATTTTTAAATCAAACGAGAATTGGTTCAAGGTTTTTTATTTTAAAATCAACAAATCAGACGTGGTCTTTATTTTGGTGTTGTAATTTTGGTTCAAGATTTACACAAATTACAGACTGGTTCGATTTGGTTCGGTTTGATTCAAGATCCAATTAACTTAGTGCGTTCAAGATATTCTTTTCTGATCCGATTCAAGATCTTATTTGTTTTACTATTAGGTTTGGTTTTGTTCAATCTATTTTTTTCTATTATGGAGGAAATGTATCAAGTCTTAAAATTGCTACCGACTAATTTATCTTTTAATAATTCTTGTGTATCCTTGGCACAAGCAAGTAATTATCCTATGACTTTCTCTTGTAGTAATTCATCTCTGTGGATAAAGATTCTAGAGCCTTTGATCATATGACAAGTTCCTCACTTTTTTTATTCATAATCACCTTCATATTGCAATAAAACATTTGGAATTGCATATGGTAGTTTTTTCTTCTATTGGAGGAAAAGGAACCATTCTACTAAAGGGAAATATCTCTCTAAAATTCATCCTCCATGTTTCAAAATTAGCTTATAATCTTTTATCTGTTAGCAAACTCTGTCGAAATTCTAACTGTCGTATTATAATATTTTTTTATGCATGTTTCAAAATATCATTGGAGGGAAGCAATTTTCATCACGACCTACCTAATAGGATGCCTAGTAAAATCTTGAATTTCAAAACTCTTCTTGATTGTTTTAAAATTTTGTTTCCAACTTCCCGCATTTATTCTAACTTACCTATCAAAGTTTTTGGGTCTATGGTGTATGTTCACATACCTACTCAGTTTCGATCAAAGCTTGATCGTAGAGTTATTAAATGCATTTTTTTGGGTTATTCGTCAAGCCAAAAAGTTTATAAATGTTTTAATCCTTAGACAATTTTTTTTTTGTATGGATGTGTCTCATATGAAATATCAACCTTATTTATCCAAAATTCTCTGCAAGGGGAGAAACCAAATTTGGAATTAGAAGATAATTTTTGGGATGTTTCTCTTTCTCTTCCTTCTCTTATCTGTCCTAATTTTATGCATAGTATAGAAACTTCTCAATCAGGGGGAGAAATACTACAAAATGATTCTACTAATCAAATTTATGAGTTTAAGTATTATACTAGAAGAAAATTTAATTAGAGGAACCAGGACCAGATAGTTGATCCTCTACCGAGCCAATCTGATACTCTAGAAAATGAAATTGAAGAATCTGGTAACATTTCTTCTATTCCTACCTCTTCAAATATTCAAAATACTTTACCTAGAGTATTTGATTTTGACATTCACATAGCTATTAGAAAAGGTATTCGGAGTTGTACCAATATGTAATTGCAAATTATATTTCATATCAAAATTTGTCGGACAGTCATAAAGCCTTCACTTTGGTTACAAGATTGTAGAAACTCCTATCGAACCCAATTTGAAATTGCAAAAGGTAGAAGCAGAGGAAATAAAGGACTAGGGACAATACCAAAGACTCGTTGAAAAATTAATTTATCTATCTCATACAAGCTCTGAGACTACTGCTACAGATTAACATGTTACCAACCGCTAGCTACTGTCAAGGGAATAAATCCACATCAAATTAAAATGTAGTGCTGTAAAGAATTTATGATAATTGATAGATTACAATGTTCACATTGGGAGAAAAATTTTTGACCCCTGAAGAATTACCAAAACAACAGATATCATTAAGAAAGTTTCTGTCCACAGCCCAACTCTCTAAACTCTTCAACGGCTTCATTTCAAAACTTAGAGGATTCTCAAAAGATCCCATTTACTTTCCATCGTGAATTTATTCTCCCAGAGAAGATTAATTATATTCCAATTCTTCCCTTGTATAGAAATGACTTGTTTCATCACCAGATTTATGCCTAGCTTCTTCAACCTACATGTAATACTCTTCTAGTTTAAAAGGCAGATTACTACCTTTGTAAAAATCCAATGGAATGAGCTTATTCTGATTCAATTCTTGAGAATTTTTCATGGTATCAGAGTTTTACACGTAAGTTAAGCTCATTTTTTACTTCAAACTCTTGACTGTTGATCATAGCAACTCATGGCCAAACTAAAAAATACACTTACCATCCAATCATTTTACCAATGCACTAGCTTGATTTCCATAAAACTCACATAAGCCAATTACCTTTTATGGAGATCACATGTATTACCACTAGTAAAAGTCTCGGTATTATCATCTAACAACCAAAACAACAATATGCTTCAGAAACATAATCAAAAGAAGAGGCATCATCTCCAAATGTTGAATACTTGACTTGGCTCAATAATGATGAGCTATTAACCTCGTGGTTATTGGTATTATATCTGAGGAAGTCTTGATTATGATTGAAAGGCTAGAAAACGCATATCAAATTTGAAATTCACTGGAAGAAACCTTACTGTCCAGTATCAAAGAAAGCGAGATCCATGTCAATGAGGCTCTTCAATGTTTAAAGAAAGGAAATCTATCATTAGATGAATATCTTTGGCAGTTTAAAGGACTTACTGACAAGTTTCCTGCAATGAAACGACCCATGGATGACTTAACCAAGGTATTCACATTGGCTCGTGGTAATTGCAATGTTACTGAAGGCACCATATCCAACCTTCAACCAATTTATTCTCCCTCTCGAAGCTCATGAGCAGATGAACCTTCTTGATCTTGAAGAAAAAAAGCTGGCAACTCCAAATATAAATTAGGCTTTCTTTAGTCAATGGGGTAGAAGTAGAGGACGTGGTAGGAACTTTAACTCAGAAGAAGCTTTCAACCGAATAGGCACCAGAATGTTCAAAACAAAACAATGCAAGATCAAAACTCCATGCAAAATCATCAAGAAATCTGAAAATTAATCAATTCAAGTAAGTCTATTGTATATGAAATATGTGGGAAAGCTAATTATACTGCTTTAAAATGCAGGAGATGGTTCGATCATGCTTACCAACCCAAAGATGGATCCAAAAACACTCGCTATACCATGACACTTGATGAAGAAAATGACTCTACCTTCTATGAAGGTAAGGGAAAAATATATGTGGGAAATGACGAAGGGCTTAGGATTATTCAAATAGGAAATGAGAACATCACCACACCAAATAGTGACTTAAAACCCAAAAATGTTCTTGTGGTGCCTTATATGAAAAAGAATCAACTCTCTGTTAGCAAGTTAACTTTGGATAATGACTACTTAGTCACGTTTTCTGCTCATGGTTTTGTTATAAAGAATAAATCGGAGAAAACCATTACAAGAGGAGTTGAGATAGAAGGTCTCTATGCACTAGACGATACATCAAGCCAACCTATTTCTTATTGCTATGCTTGGTGATAACATTAAAGCTGAACAGTCCATCTGGCATAAGAGGATGGGACATTTGAATGAAAGCTCCTTAAGAACCTTATTTAGTAGCAAAATGTTCTATGTGACAAATTGGAAGAAAAAAAATACTACACACTATTATTGTCAAATTAGCAAAAGTGGTAAATTACCTTTCAACTCCATTAATGAAATTAGTTTGTTTCTTCTTTATAAAATACATTGTGATCTTTGGGGACTTGCTCCTATTCCTTCTTGCTGAAAGTTCAAGTATTATGTTAGTTTCATAAATGATCATTCTAGATTTACATGGATGTTTTCCTTAAAAGAAGATTTTGATTTCTTTTTATGCTTTTTTAATTCAAGGGGATGCTTGAGAATCATTTGGAAAGAAGGATAAAAGTTCTCCAATCGGATGGTGGAGGTAAGTTTAATTCATCCACACTTAAGGATCTACTTGATCAAATTAGAATACTACACCAAATGTCATGCCCTTACACTCCTCAACGAAATGGTGTGGCCGAGAGGAAGCATTGACATATAGTTGAAACATGTTTAGCTTTACTTTTTCAAGCACATGTTCCTATGAGATATTAGGTAGATTCATTTCTTATTGTTACATTCCTATTAAATAGGATGCGATCTATTGTTCTCAAAATGCAAATGTCTTTTGAAAAACTATATCACAAAAAACCTCACTACAATAATGTTAGTATTTGGATGTAAAGGTTATCCTTACCTAAGAAATTATGGCAATGATTACTTCACCAAATGAACCTACTTGTTATGGGTAGAAAAATGAGGTATGAGATAAAAGTTAAGGGAGACTTAGTTCGACAAAGACTAAACCTAGAACTAATCTCTTTGAACCAATAAGCTCAGCCTGAGTGGGCCAGTCCGATTAGCTTTGGAAAGGTCAGGCCCAAGTTGAGCTCCGCCCAAGAAAGGGAGCTCGGAGCAACCTACCAAAAAGAAGATGTCAGTCAAACAGACCTGCCAAGAAAGAAGCAGCCGAGCCAACAACCCTCTCTAGGGAGTGGTCGGCGACCGACACCCCTCTCATGGAAAGAAGATCAGAAGACCAAGACGGCCAGAAGGCCTAGTTGGTCAAGCCCACCAGAAGGCATGGTTGGCTGAGCCCACCAGTAGACCAAGTGTGGTTTTTTCAGCTCACTTGCTCCCATAATGCAAACGATCGAAACACCTGTGATCATAATGGTAACTAGATCTGTAACATACTGCAACGGTCATAGCATAATTGCGCAATCATCAATTCAGCAGTTACACATTGGCGACAATTACGATCTTTACCGCCGACCAACATACCTATAAATGGAAGCAAAATGCATTCAATGGTAAGCAATTCCAACCAATCTCACTTGTTCTAAGTTTCTTCTAAAACCCGAGCTGACTTGAGCGTCAGAACATCAGTGACTTAGTACCACACCGGTGCACAGTGTATTTATTTTGCAGGTGTAGATTTCCCACTACTCGTCTGCTTATCTGCTCACTACTTACTACTCATCTGCTTGGCTCACTGCTCACTCATTCGTCCCAGTTAAACAAATTTACCGTTGAGCCGGATTTTGGCATCAACACTACCCTTGCACTTTTATTGGATATAGTTCGCTACACAAAGGTTATAGGTGCCTAGACACATTAACTAATATAGTTTATATCTCACGACATGTAATTTTTTAGAAGCACTCCTTCCCTTTCCAACCACATATATCACACACAACACCTTCAATATCTCAAAATTTAAATATAACTAAGTTTACAGATGATGGTAAGTGGATGATTCCAGATGAAAAAATGTAAGAGGAATTGGTATTAGAAAACACAAGAGCTATTGATTTGCAGTAGAGCAAAGAAAGGAAAAAAATGTAACAAAACTCTAGAGCAAAATGACATCAGCCATAACATACCTGACACCCGTAGTAGTAGGAGCATTGAAAATGCAATCAGTAGTTAGACTAATATCTCTAATTATCCCTATGAACTACAACCTTCTACTACGAGTGAAAAGTCAAGTCACACTGAAATTGCACCCCCAATGGTAGAAGCTGAGAGAATTATTTAAGACCATAGAACACCTCACGAATGACAAAGCCTCAGCCCAAAATCAAGCACCTCAATCACCTTGTTCTAATGAAAATTCAAGCGCTAAAAAAGTCGTTGATACTGAAACAACGCTCTCAATTACTTGTCCTCCTTCAGCTACATGTCCTGCAGAGCATGATCTGATCTCACACAAACTGCCAACAAATTCAAATGCATCTCGCTCAGTCACTTACCAAACATTAGTGATCAGCTCTGCGTTGAGCTACCAAATGAAGCATCAGGAACAAACTCCATTGAAATCAATACCACAACATCAGATGAAGGAAACTACCAACCAATGGTCAAACAATCATCCAATGATCACTCGTAGAAAGGCTGTCTAAATTAAGCAAACAAATGCTGCAAAATCACATCATTAGGTAAATGTAGCCTCAAGTGAGATTAATACTAATGGACCTCATGTTGATTTACAGGTGGATGAACCAAAAACTTACAAAACAATAGTCAAAATACCACGCTGGAAGATTGTCGTGGAAGAGAAAATCAAAGCACTATATGAAAGTCATACCAGGGAATTGGCATCTAGATCGTCCAATACAAACATCATAAGGTGCAAATGGATTTACAAAACCAAACTCAAAGATGGCTCAATCGAACATTTCAAAGTAAGACTAGTTGCCCAAGGCTATTCACAAGTTGAATGCATAGATTACAACGAAACTTTAAGCCCAGTAATCAAACACACAACTAGAAGAGTAGTGATTGCACTTATTGTCTCCCTAGGATGGACACTCCAACAATTAGACATCAAAAACACATTTCTCTACGGATACCTCAAGGAAGAAGTATATATCACAACCTCCAGGTTTTGTACAGTCTAACTTTCCCAACCATGTATGTAAGTTAAAAAGATTTATCTATGGTTTAAAACAAACTCCTCAAGTTTGGTTTGTCTGGTTGTCCCAATACTTAGTGTCTACGAACTTTGTATCTAGTATCTATGATCCATCACTCTTTATTCAAAAGCAAGTGTTATGAACTAAACGAATTCTTGTTCATATATACGGTTTTTCTCTTGAGAGAGTTAGAGCATTTTTATGTCATAAAAAAAGCAAGAATGTAGAATATACAAGTTATACAGTGAAAGAGAGTGCGAAAAAAAGACACCACGATTTACACCACGATTTATAATTGTTTGGTCTAAGGACCTACTCCACTTGCAAAGAGGAAAAACCCCTTTGCTTAGTCAATATTATTAGAGATCAGACAAGAGTCAACAATCATCAAATAGGCATATACAAGGAATCAAGGGGCTCTTGCTGTCCAATTGTTGGAGTCAACCTCCAAGTTATGTACACTATAACTTTCCCAACCATGTGTGTAAGTTAAAAAGATCTATCGATGGCTTAAAACAAACTCCTCGAGCGTGGTTTGATAAGTTGTCCCAATACCAAGTGTCTAAAAACTTTGTATCTAGTATCTATGATCCATCACTCTTTATTCTAAAGCAAGTCTTATAAACTAAACAAACTCTTGATCATATATAGGGATTTTCTTATGCGAGTTAGAGCATTTTTATACTATAAACAAAAGAAAGAATATAAAATATGCAAGTTGAATTGTGGAAGAGAATGCAAAAAAAGACACCACAATTTATAGTGGTTTAGTCTGAAGACGTACTCCACTTACAAAGAGGAAAAACCTCTTGCTTGGTCAATATTATTAAAGATCAGAAAACATTGAATGACAGTGAAAACATTGAATATTCTTCATCCATCCCTTCCTACTGCTACCACCCTATTGTTTCTCTACTATTTTTTCTTTGCCCTTGTTTACAACTAAGGCTGACCCAGAAGTAGTCTCCTTAACACTTGAACTACTACTTCCCTTCCTCCAAAGTTCTTCAGCCACAACTGCATCACAGATCTCAAAAAATATAAGACTCCTATCACCTAACGAATTAGACACAGCCATCTTCATCGTTTCCCAACTTTCAAGCAAAGAAGTCAACAATAGTATAACATTCACCTCATCACTAAAGCTAATATTAATCGACTCTAACTGACTAATCATGCTAGTGATCTCATTAATGTGGGCATTAATAGAAGAATCCTCATCCATACACATGTTTACATACTGTCTAACGAGATATACCTTATTGTTAGCAGAAGTTTTTTCGTACTTATTAGTCAGTGCCTCCATCAGATTTACAGCAGAAGTCTCATTCGCCACAAGACCTACAACATTCTTTGACAACGCCAACTTGATGATGGCTACTGCACGCTCATTCATGGTCTCTCAATCTTCTTCTGACATCTCTTCTGGTTTCTTCTTCAAGGCTTTATGGACTTTCTGAAAAGTCAAATAAGTTTGTACCTGCATCTTCCAATACTCAAAATCCTGCCCATCGAACTTTGTGATTCCCTCGAACTTTTCTACACCTCCCATGACTCCTGAACCAAAAACGTAGCTCTGATACCAATTGTTGGGAATAATAATAAGGGATGTGAAAAATTCCCTGAGGCCCAAACTTCAGTAACCTAAAAGTATTCCCCTTCCACAGTTAAGTGCAACAAAATAACACACAACAATAAATGAACCATGAAAGTAAAAGATTAAGGGTAAGGAAATTTAAACACAGAAGATTTATACTGGTTCACCCTAACGAGAATGGGCTTACATCCAGTTCCTTGACTTTTCCTTGAGTCAACAATAGATGGTAGATAGGATTTGATCACTCATTTTAACAAGTTCCAATTCTTCACTTTTATAGAAATGGCTGGTTTTATCACAAAATCGTCTATGCCTAGCTTCTTCAACCTACGTGTAGTACTCTTCTTGTTTAAAAGGCAGGACACTGCCTCTGTAAAAATCAAATGGAATGAGTTTATCCTGATTCAATTCTTGACTATTTTTTCAATAAACACTCAACTTTGGAGCTATTTTAGTTAGAATTAGAATTTGATAAGTAAAGCAAGTTATATCCTATAGTTAGAGTATAAATGAGTCTTAAAACTTCTCTTAGTTTGCTTTAATGGATGACCATTTTTATTTTCTTTCTTTCTTTCTTTTTACTTTTCTTGGAGAACAACTGAAGTAAATCTTCTTGATCAATTTGTCTAATACTGATTTCAAGTGCACGATTTCTAGTAATTTTTTTTTATCGGGAGTTATGAAGGGAATTTAGCCCTACGTGTGAATGTTGTATTTTTCCCACTCTTATTGACTAAGTACAATTTACTATTTGAATGTTATGAACAGAGAGATGTTAGAAGACATAATGGTTTAGGGGAAGTTAAGAGCACAAATCCATATGACATGGAGGACATTCTTATGCCACTACATGAGTTTATTGATAACCCCATAGTTCACGAGACTATTCATAATGGGGCTACTTTCCAGGTGATATTTTGAATTAATTTAAATATTAGCATGAATAAGATTTCATCAGTTTTCACTGGTTCTCTATGTGGAGATATTTGTTTGTAGATGCTGGTTTTTTTGTTGGTTATAACACACGGTTAAAATAAATCACCATAAGTTGACCTAGTAGTCAATAAGAGTCAATGTAAATAGTAAAAGACTTCAAAGAAATAGGTTCAAGCCGTAGTGACCATCTACCAAGGATTTAATATCCTATGAGTTACCCTGGCAATCAAATATAGTATGGTCAGGAAGTTGTATCTGTCTCGTTAGAAAAGGAGGTGCATGCAAGCTGGCCCAACAAATCACAGTTATAACATAATAATAATAATAATAATAATAATAATAATAATACACTGTTAATAATTCATTTTTCTAACGATATATTTATTCTTCTCGAAATTTGATTGCGTGGACACTCCTTAGCCCGAGGACAATCTCTCAAATACTAATGTTGTGTTGTAAGATGTTCGTTTTTCTTTTCTTTA